>JASXTE010000173.1:0-94221 GCA_030280995.1 Hemileia vastatrix
AGGACCAGCACAACAAAGACAGACATACAAACATGAATCAAAAAGAAGCAGTACATCTCGCAAAACAGTAAGCATCGCGTTCGGATCAGAACATGAGACTGGGAGTAGGAGAGGGCGAGCTCCATCCAATCCAACACAACACACTCACTTTCCTCAACTCTTTTCCCTCTCCCAACAGTATTCTATCCTCTTTAGATCCATCTTCCTCATCATCTGAATCTCTATTCATTCCACAACTATCTTCCTCTCTCATCAAGAGAGCAAATCTACCTCTGACTCCTAGAAGGAGTTCAACCTATACCTCCAATGACAACTCCACTTCGAACCTCATGTCTCCCACAAAGTTACAGAGGGATAGAGAGAATCAGGATTTAACTTTGGATTGGAACAAATTTAGAAATTGGCCAGAGGGAGTTAGTGAGGAGAGAGAAGCCAGGAGTGTGAGTGTTTGGGTGTTGGTGTTGGCCAAGAGAGTGTGAGATCCGAGACCGTCGAGTTGGGCCTGGTGAAGTTAGAGGACTAGATTGGGACTGAATGAGATGGAAGTAAGAACAGTTTAGCGAAAAGAAGGGGAAGGGAGACTGTCTCTATAGACGAGGAAGGGCAAGTTCAGAACAACAACACATTCGAACTCTTCGATCCTCCAAATCTCCAGAGCCCTAGTCTATCTTCTTCTTATCGAGCTGAAGTATGGATATCAGCAGTCTGAATCTTATTTCAAAGGTCTGAAAACGCGTAATTTCTCAAATCTCTGACGTCGAACCAACACAACTACTCTCTCTCTCTCTCACGACCCATCTTTCTTAAAAATAGGAATATTTCCGTAGATTGAAATTCATTCATTTGGAACAAGATTCAAAGGCCAGATTCCTGGAAGATTGTCAAGAAGATGCCGAAATCGGTAAAGAAGCAGTGGTTCATTCTTCTGAAGATGTGGCTGAAAAAGGTGAGATTTCTGATTTTTTTTTGTGATTCTTGCTCTCTCCCAATCTACAATTTTATCTAGCTACTGAATCTCTATTTCATCTTTACCATTTCATGCAGAGAAAGAAAAACAACAATCCAAAGAACTACTTCAATCCAAGAAATCCAAATTTTATTCCATTCTATCATCAATCTCTGACATTTCTGAATCATTGTTGGAACCTTATCTTGAATTCAAGGAAGACCTCTGGGAATTGGAGAAAGTTTTGAAGAATTTGGAAGAGAAGGAAAATGAATTGAAGAAGTTTAGAGGGATTAGAGGTTTACCTGAAGATATTTGGGATGAAGTAGTTGAAGAAAGAAAGATTTCAGGTTCAGGTTTAAATGTGGATGGAGTTAGATTTGAAATCCCACCGGAAAGAATCATTCCTAGAAAGGGAACTTTGACTTTGGAAGAAGCTGAGAGATTTGCTGATTTACAAGTGAGTACAAGTATTGTATCTAATCTCTACTGGATCCCGAGATCTTCTCTCATTCTCATCTTCAAGATGAAGCACAAGAATTGAACTGACTTTACTCTTGCTTCACTTCTTTTTCAGATCAATGACATGCAATTGTTATCAACCTCTATAGATTTGATCAAGAAAAGAATCAAGAAATCAAGAGAAGAATTGACTTCGACTATGAAATTGAATGATAGATTAGAATTGGAGAAATCCAATTGGGAGAAAAAAGTCAAAGAAGTCATGGAGATTGAAGATGGTGGGAATTTGAAAAATGGTGAAAAGGAATTCAAAAGAGATAAAGCTATAGAGAAGGATTGTAACACGTGAGTTATATCGACCCCTCACACTTTTGTCTCTCTCTCTGACATCTTTTACTTTCTCTTTTCATCGATAAAAATCACAGTCTATCAGCTTCTATCAACGTTTTGAAACAATTGTTATCAGTCACTAATCTGACTTTGATTTCGGAAAAGGAATTTCAAACCACTTATTGTCTGCCCTTACCTTCCAAAGGGAATGGAATGGATTTAGACGATTCAGAAGAAGTAGAAATGGAATTGAGTCAAAGGAATAGAAACCGAAATCTGACAGTCGGTTTGAAATTCGATCAACCTGGTGGAAAATTGATTGGTTATTCAGTAAGTTGTCTCGATTCTCACATCTTTGAAACATTTCTTCTCTCTTCTTCTTTTCAATAATCATTGATCCATGATCAAGAAAGTATGAAACGGAAGCACTGAGGCTGACGATTGTTCTCTTCTTCTTTCGCCTTTTCGAAACAGCTTCTCTTACCTTCAACATCTACTGAATCTTCAAGAGCACATCCATTGACTCCATCTCCTCACGATTCGGATGCAGCTCATGCACGTTTGGAAGCTGCTGTCAAGGCTAATGATCCTTGTCTTTTGTTGAAGGAAGCTGTTGGTTGTATTGAAAGGAGGTTGTAGTGAAGACCGTGGCTCTTCCAATCTTTACTCTTGATGTTGTCTACTTGTTCTATCTCTGCGTTTCCTTTTGTACTTTTCGTGTTTCTGCCTGAAGTAAATTACTGCTGTGTTCGATCCACTCTTGCTCAGATTCAGACAAACGAAGAGTAATGTGTATGATTTATGTGAGATGCTTTGCGAGCTGTAACAAAAGAAGAACATGATAGAGAGAGAGAGAAGTTCGACAGACGATGAACATGAACGAGACTATGAGAGATAAAAAAGATGACCTTAAGGATGATAAAGAGATAATGAGAACATCGAGAAGCGAAGTAAAGGACGAAAAGAGATAGCAAAAAGAGCAACACAACAGTAAGTTAGACAGTAGAAATGATTATGTTGAAGTGAGATCCCTCAGAATTGACGTATTGAGTTCATCTCCTGACTCCAAGGACAGCAGCAGCAGCTTGATTAGCCTTTTCCAAAACGTTGGATTTATAATGATTGATTGCCTTTTCTTTCTTAGAAGGAGGAGGTGGAGTCAGAACATCGTCATCGTCATCTTCTTCCATTTCTTCCAGTTCATTGTCTAAAGACCTTTCTTCCGAAACTTGTTTCTCTGCGAATGAACTTTCCATCTGAGGAACTTGCTCAAAAGAAGTAGAGGAAGAAAGTGGAGGAGAAGAAGTAGAGAGAGTAGCATTCGAATTTGAGGTGACTCCAGTGACTACTCTATTCCCTTCTGTAGCTCTTCTCTTCAATGGAGGAGCTCCATTCAATTTCCTTTGAGCAGCAGCTCCAGCCATGAAAGCGGCACTCTGTGCAGGTAAAGCACCACCATTTTTACTTCTGCGCGAAGCCAAAGGTTTGTTTTGAGAGAGGAAGATTTCGAAGGCTGGATTGGTGATTGGACGTTCTGTTAAGATGAGAAAGGGAGTGATCCAGATCCAGGTCAGCGAATGAGCAAGGAACTCAATCTAGAAAGAGTGAGAGTGCCTTCTTTGATGAAAATGGATACTTACTTTCTCCTCTACTGTGGGGACTTCCATTTCCATTAGCAGAAGCACCTTGTGTTCTTCCATTTCTACCCAATCTAAATTCACCATTCAACAAAGCGTTCCCTCTTCCATTCATTTGTTCATTGAAGATGTCCATGATTCCACCAGTCGCAGAAGGATTCAATCCAGCTTTCCTAACAGCTTTGGTTCTACCACTTTGATTCTTCGAACTTGAGCTAGCAGCCGAACTAGAACCTGAAGAAGATTCACCATTCTTGAAGAGTGAACCACGTACTCCATTATTCCTTTCTTGAGAAGAAGAAGAACCCTTGTTCGGATTGGAATTCTTTCTACTCATTTCCTTCATGACTGTCTCTCCGAATTTGCTCAACATCGTTGCACATTGATACTGAGAAGAACGTTCTCCGTAAAGTTGCAAAGTGTTGTTCCACATAAAAGAGAGATCTGAAGAGAATCTAGCTAGAGCTTCAGAGTTGGAAATTGATGAGCGGGAGGCTTCGTCGGTAGCGGAAGAGATTGTAGAGGAATAGTTGAGAGAAGAATAGGAACGAGATTCGATGGAGTCCTTGATGGAGAAGAAATCTGAGAGAAACGGAAAGTATTCGATGATATAAGACAAACGAACGAAAAGAAAGTTCGTCAGAAAGAGAGACTCCAACTGCTTCTCAGACGTTTGAAAGATCAAAGTGGCAACTCACCAATCGGAACCAAACCTCTAGCCTCGACAGCTACTTTCTCTTCTTCCTGCATCGCTTCTCTGAAGAAAGTATTGCAAGGATGCTCCTTCATTCCATTCAAGACTTGACTCATGATTGTATAAGCCTGTTGATCTACTTCCACTGCTACCTTCTCATCTCTATCATCGTCGTCATCCAGAGACGGCATTGTCATTTCCGAATCTTGTTGAAATTCTTCAGCAGCACCACCATCATCGTTAGACGACACTTCTTGAAGATCTGTTGATGTGGATGTGGTCATTCCAATCACTTCTTCGACTGAATGATCATCTTCGTCCAAAGCTGCAGAGGCGGAGTCTCCTGAATAAGCTCTTGAAGTCTCGAGCTTCTCTTCTGAATCTTGTTCTTGACCTTTGACTGAGACTGAATCTGATTCTTGACTCTGTGAGGTTTCGGACGATTCTTGAATGTCTTTCTGTTCTTGAATTCGAGTTGGAGAATCCAATTCCATTACATGATCTTCATCCTCTTCTTCTTCATCCTCATCGACGTCCATTTCGATTTCCGATTCAACAGATTCTTCAGCTTCAACTCCAGCTCCATCAGTGACTGTTTCTTCTTCGTCATCACTATCAGAACCTAGTCTTCCTTTCATGATATCCATTTGCATTTGATCAATATCTTCCAATTCCACTGGGGCTGCTTTCTGCTTCTCTCTACTGATCGAAGAAGCAGCAGCATTAGAAATGACACTTCTAGCAACTCTAGCAGTAGTGGGAGAAGAAAGTGGAGACGAAGGTACGTCTTGATCCTCTCTTTCTTGTGCATCTTCAGTGATAGATTGGCTCTTCGAGGTCTTGGAATTACGATGAGCAGTAGAAGGTGGAGTTGGAAGAACTACGACTAGAGAAGGAGCTTTCTTCTTTTCGTTCAACTTCTTGTTGTTGTTGTTGCTGATATTGTTCTCCTGAATTGGTTCAGATTCAGATTGGGTTTGAGGTCGAGGTTGAGATTGTTCTGGGGAAGTGTAAGGAGGAGGTGAACTTCTCTCTTCTTCTTCCGATTGATCTTGATCTTCCGAGATTGTTGGAGAGGTATGAGAGTCCGTAGTAGCAGTAGCGATACTACTTGTCGAAGAGGAAGAGGGATTGAAGCTTGGAATAGGATCAGAAGATTCCACAGATGGAGTTGACGGTTGAGGCTCAGGATCCTTCGAGATAGTTTCTGGTTCCACATTTCCTTCCTTCTCGACCTCAATCGAGGTTTCACTATCCTTCAAAGATTGACTTGAGACCTCCTCCTCATTCTCAACGCGAGGAGGATTCTGTTCATCCACCTTTTTCGCAGCAGTAGCTTCTTCCCTCTCTTTCCCTGGTACTTCCTTCTGTTTCTGCTTCGAATTTCCCAGCTCCGAGATTTGGCTCTCGATTGCCTTCATCTCCTCTAACCTTTGTTTATGTTCCATTTCCTCCTTTTCCTTCTCTTTCTCCTTCTCCTCTTCGGCTTCTCTCGCAGCCTTCTCCCTTTGTTCCTTCAATACTCTTTGGACGTGAGCGGCTCTTGCAGCTGGACCTCTTGCAGTTCCAGCAGCCCCATTTCCAGCGGAAGAGATCCTTTCCAGTTGAGGTGGGCTGATGTTTGATTGAATGATGGATGGGGGATGTGTATCATTCTTTGGAGGTGAAGAAGTAGAGCTGGATGTGGGATTGGGATTGGAATTGGAGTTGGATGGCTGCAGTTTCTCCTTCTCCTTTTCTTTCTGCTTCTTTTCAGCCTCCAATATTGATGAATCCCATTTTACTCTATTTGAATTCGCGTTACCTTTTCTACTCTGATTGGTCGGAGTGTCTGGGATCCATCTGAAGATGAGTAACTCTCTCTCCTTGAGGAAAGGTAGAGCGTCTGGAAGTAGGATTGCTGATTCATCTGTCCCCAGAGTAATATGAGGAGTGTGATTTGCAGGAACTGGGAATAAGGATCTGGCTTTCAAGATGAGAGACTGAGAAATTGAGAGGTGACGCGGATGAGTGAGAGGTGGATGCGGAAGATCTGAGAGAGAGGATGAGAGCAGCTGGATTGATACTCACATCCAAAGTTGCAGGCAAAGCTGTAAAGTATGTTCTAGAATTAGGATTTGGACCTTTTAGAATGATTGCTCTTCCCACTGAAGATTGGACTTGGCCTTGACGAGAAGAGAGTGAACTAGCCATTGTGGCTCAAGTCGATGCTGCGACTTGATGGATCGAGATGTTGAGGATGTTGATGATGTTCGTAGAGGTGGAAGAGGATGGAAAAGGATGATGATGAGATGTAAAAGCCAGTTCCAAGCGTGAGAGACAAAGGGCAGGAAGAAAGGTGCAGGTCACATTCAACTACTTTATTCGATCTGGAATTTTTCGCGAAAAAAGCAAGTTTTTATTTTGCAGCCTCGACGCTTTCGTTTCGTCCTCTCATCCTCTCTCTCAATCCTACCAACCATGTCTCTTCGTAGAATAGTAGCCACTGGTGGTCATTCAGGTCTAGTGAGTAGAACAACGACCTCATCCAGCCAATCGTCAAATCTCTGACTCTCTCCTCCAAATCACAGGGTTTGGCAGCTCTCGAATCTCTTCTTCAAAATCCACCTGCTTCCCTTCCTCCTCCTTATCACATCATCTTATATGCCAGAGACAAGGCCTCAAATCACGTCGTAGAAGCTTCAAACAAGCTCACTCAACTCCTACAGGCCTTGCCTGGCCAATCTCAACTTGAAACGAGAACAATGGTAAGTCACAACGAACGGCTTGCTTTGCATTCTCTTTCACCTTGCCGATCCTCATCTCTACTTCTCATAACTGCTGAAACAGGATCTGGCTTCCATCTCTTCGGTCAGGACGGCAGCAAATGACCTAGTCACGGAACTGGAAACCAAAGATGAGAGATTAGACGTCGTCTTGCTCAACGCAGCAGTAGCCAAAGCGACGAGGGAAATGGTGCAATGTCAAGATCCTTTGTTACCTGATGATATCTTGAGAGATTCACAAGGGAGATACGAGCACACAGCTTTGGTCAATCACGTCTGTGAGTTCTTGTCAATGAGTTCAAACTCCTGACTTTATCTAACCTTGCTCTCGAAAGCCTGAACTCTCACTTGTCTCGTCCTTTTTTCGTTTTCTGTTTTGCTTCTACTTTTCAGCTCCTCTGCTCTTCTTGAACATCCTACGTTGGCGTCTCATTTCGCAACCAAGTCTCCCAGTCGGTTCCACTCAGATCCCAACTAGGATTGTCTTCACTGGCTCTGCTTTGCATAGGAAAGCTGATCTTGGTAAGTCAAATGTCAAGTTTTCAGCTTCTGTCATGACTGTCCAGGCGATCGATTCAAAACTATGCTAACCCTCGTATCCACTACTCTTCACATCAGAAACTCTCGAGTCGGCATTCTCTCCAGTCTCTCCTGCATTCAAGGATTATTTCTGGTCTCTTCGTACGACCTATGCAGCTTCGAAGCTTCTTTTGACCATTGGAGTGCAGAGGTTCTCGGATTTGTTAGAGGATGAACTGAAAGAGCAGAAGAGTCAAGAGAAAATCGAGGTGGTCATCGTTCAACCAGGCGAGTCTCTATAGAATAGATCTGGAATGCGTTTCAAATGACCCAAAAGCTCAAAAGACCAATCTCCTCATCTTCTTGACTGGCTTCTCCAAACAGGTTTCGTCCCCTCAACTGGATTGAATCGAGAATCTTCTCCATCTTTGAAGTTCATCATGTCTTGGATCTTCCCAATCCTACCTTTCTCTTTTATCACTACTCTGAAAGATGGAGGCGAAACCATAGCCGCTAGTCTCTCAAAACAATTGTTTACTTTTCCCTCTTCAGTCCCACAAAATTCAGAAGAGAGTGAGCAATCAGAAAGCGCTACTTCTACTTCATCCTTTCCAGCCAAAGGTAAATGGGCACCTTCTCATATCGAAGCAAAAGATGGAGATGTTGAAGGCAAGATTTTGGTTCAGAGAGCTTTGATTGTCAGAGGTAGGAAGTTAGAAACTCCAGATAGTAGGACTTTCGATTTGGACCTTCAAAAGAGATGGTGGCCTAAAGTCTGTGACGTTTGATCTCGGCATCTGTCGAAAGTTTGTAAATAGATATCGCATTGTTAATATTCATATTTTAAGTGCCTGTCAAATCGAGTACACATCTCGTCGGCGTTTCAAGTTTCAAGAACGAAAAAGGTCAATCTTTTCTTCTTCTCACATTATCTTCTACATCGCGATCAACCGTCTGAGATGTCACTTCAAGAAGCTTTGACTGAGATCAGAAAAGCTTTGAATATCAAATATTTTGAGACAGCGAAAGCTCAATGCGACCTGGTAAGCTAGTAAGAAAAGCAGCTGAGGCCTTGCACAGAGGCTTTTTTTTTCGAACGAGCTTGGAACTCAATTGCTCATCGGATCCCTATCTCCTCCTCTCTTTGACTCTTAACCCTCTTGATTATACTATTCACTGCCATTCTCTTACTCGACTGCCCTCGAAAGGTACTCGAAAAAGTCGAAGGAGTTCAATCAGTCCAGTTTCTACTTGCTCGTTCAGAAGCTCTTCGGTCTCTTCCAGATCCACAGCTCGAAAAGGCATTGAACGACGTCAATCAAGCTTTGGTCATTGAACCTGAAAACCCACTTGTGAGTAGCTTTCGACGATGAACGACCCTGATCTCAGACTGATCTCCCTGACTGTTTGCTGATTTTGCCTTGTCCCCCTTTCTTTCTCGACACGATTGGGGAATTTTCAGGTGCCATCTGTCTCTAGGTCAAGTGTACATCGCTATGGGTGCCACTGCCTTTGAGAAAGGGAAATCATACTGTTATGGACCAGGCCAGCTCGCTGCGATGGGATCTCTCGACTCCTCGAGACTTGCAGCGAGGAAGATTCTAGGCTTCTCGAGCATGAACAGACTCAATCCTTTGTTATTGCCTAAGGAAGTCTTTCATATGATCTTTGGGCCTCTCATTAGTTCTGACAAGCTTACTTGTCTAAGACTTTCAAAGGACTGGAAGATTTATCTGGAATCCGAACCTAGATCATGGAACCATTTGGAAGGTCGGTTTAGCATGAAAGCCGTGCAGCTCTTCTCTGCGAAGTCTAGGAATGCCTTAGTCTCTATAGACATAGAGTTCTCTTCTATAGATAAGTGGAACGGAGTACAGTCATGCTTCTCCTTTCTCAAAAAGTCTTCAAATACTCTCAAGAGTCTGAAATTCACTGGTTATTTAGAGATGGGTTGTCTAGACAGGGCTTTAGATCTGGCTGAGCAATGTGTCAACTTAGATGACTTTGAGTATACGGTTGAGGAAGATGTGGATGTGTCTTCTTCTGGAGACTATGGATATGAGGACGATTACAAGTACAGAAAGAGAAAATTGAGAAAGGTTCAAGAGAGCCATCAAGAGCTGGAGTTAGATGATTACAAGTTCAAACGACTGCCATCGAGGATTAATATTTGTGTATCTAGGTATTTCACTCTAGTCCTTGGTCGGGCGGAATTCTTCTCGAGAGCAAAGTCTCTCACATTAAATCTGAGGCAGATTGAGTACATATACGGGGAAGGCGGAGATGGAAGATTATCTAGACCAGAGCTATTGACCATTATGAAAGTCGGCAGTCAAAATTTGCGTAGCTTGGAAATCCTGGCTGATGGATTTCTCATCATAGATGATGCGGTCGAGGAAGAGGTTCATCTGCCGTTACTCAGAGAACTTGTGCTCAAGTCCTGGGGGAAGTGGCGGTTGGCTCAAGACGATTAAGCCTGTGAGAATCAAAGCACCTCTTCTAGAATCAAAGAGATGCAAAGTGAACATCCCATTCGCTAATGCATCAGAGCAGGTGAAGTAGAGATTCAGGCTGCTGTAAAGGGGACGATTTTCGATTCCATCTATTCAGATTTTCCAATAAAATATCAGCTTTTATATTAAGAAATCAGATAAATACTGTTTTGAGATTGTAAATTACTGATCCCTTCAGTCGAGCGATCGAAGTCCCTCTCTGCGACCTCTGCGTGTCTTCGAGACTTCTCTTCTCCTCTACCTTTTCTTTGATCCTCCCTTTCTCTTCTTCGATGAACCATTTCCATTCCCATTCGAATGAACTACAGCGCTCGAACTTCCATCAACTTCAGTGTCTTCAGCGTCATCCTGTTCCACTTGTTCTACTTTTCCTCCGAACCTCGAGATCAGAGATCGAACCGTAGATGCTGGCCAAGTGTCTTGAGGGAACCTAGGTTTCGGCTGTTCATCTTCATCCAAAGGTAACCATTCTCCAGTGACTGGATGGGCTAAATAAACCATTTCAGGAGTGATCAAAGCATCTACGTTCCTAGCTTTTTGACCTCCATCTAACATTCCACCGGTCGAAGCGACGTTTGAAGAAACAGCAGCTTTGAGGGCTTTCTCTTGAGCATCCCAGTCTACTGAACCTGAAGAGATTTCATCTTGAGTAGGTTCGGTTGGTAGATTTGAATAACCAGACAGAGGAATTTTGACCTTCTTTTCTTTCAATAGATTGGAATTCGACTTTGTATCTGAAGACTTGTTATTGAAAGCATGCAATAATTGAGCATACCTCGGTCCATAACCGATAACCCAACCAGTTCTCTTTAGATTCTTCATCTTTGCCAAATCACTCTTCCAGGTGATGACTTGAATCAAATGTTGAATGGCACTGGAAGCTACGATCAAGAAGATCAGGACTGAACCCAAGCCTGGCCTGAATCTTTGATAGAAGTAACCTGTACCTCTCCATTTTGGGAAACCGTTCTGTAGGAAATGATCATAACGATCTCTTCGATGATCTTGAAGGATCTTGTTGATCAAACCCAGAGTTTCGAATCTTTTAGAGGCTTTGGGATCATTTGGATTACGATCAGGACTGAAGCGCAAATGAAGAAAGATGTACGAGGAGAGGTAAAACAGTCAGCATTCGAATTAAAACTAGCTGCCTGTTCTGAGAAGGGAAGTGGGAGAGGATCTGGAGAAGATAGGATGTGATGCTCTGATCCTACCAGCTCATGCTCTCGCTCGGCGTCCCATTTTGAAACGAGTTCTACTTGATCAACTCAGATAATCGATATTCAACAGCAGCTATCGCATGGCATCAGCATCTCTTGAAGGGATATTGTTTACACCTCGTTGTACTCTTCGACACTCGTCTCTCAACCAGCTCGCATGCTTTTCTCTTCCCTGCACTCGAATGAACACTCACTGCAGTTCCAGACTTCTTTTTCTATAAGCAGCCTTTATAGCTTTTGCACTAGCAGTCTTTGGGATCTGCAAGATCTTGTAGAAGTTGGCGTTTGCTCCATCTGAAGATTCCAAAGCGGCTTGCAAGTCAAAGATCTGTGTGACATTAGAAAGTTGAGATCCACGATCAGATCCAGAATCGAGAAAGACGAGTTAATGGTTGAATGAGAGCAAAGTAACTTGATGATTAGAGATGCAGCTTGTTCTCTCTCTTGATTCCAGTCATTCTTCTTGTTTCGATACTTACCTCGTGATCATCCTTGTCCCAACTTGATGCTTGAACTAAGCTGATCAAGCTCAGGAGGATTACGATCCCTAGAAGCAAGAACTGATTCAATCTCATTCCGAAGAGACGAAGCTTTCGTTGAACGTTGAGTTGGTAGAAGGAAGACTCTATTTAGACTAATCAGCTCGTCGAGTCTCGTTCACAATAACACAAGGCATCTCTGGAGGCAAAGATGATACAACAATCGAAGCAAGAAATCTACATGACAATGATACAGAAACCCCAGAAAATCCAATCTTGAAGGCGACGGCGACTGAAGAGACAGATAGGCAGAGTTCAGGAGGGCTGGAGTCTCTTCATAACTGCCTTCCTGATCCACCAGTTTGACCAAGAACAGCTAGAATCATATCTTCATCTTCCAGTTCGCATTGTCCGACCGTGTCGTCTGCAGCGAAGAAGAGAATGAGAGTCGAGGGAGAGGTACAAAGTAGAAGTTAGACGATATTAGCCGGAACGATTCTATAGAAGATCTCGAGACTTCGAGCTTTCCTTCGAGTTTCGAAGATTATGCTGAAGAACTGAGTTTCTTGCATTCGCCTTCGCCTTCGCCTTCGCCAGGGCTGAAGAGATAATCACCTTCATTCAATCTGGTTCCATCAAAGGTGAAGATGTAGGTTCCATCCCTTGCGCCTCTTTGGGCATGATAGTTGGCAAAAACTTTGGCCATCTTTGTCTTTTTCTTCACTTTGAAGAAGATGGAGTGTCCCTATAAGAAAATAATGCGGAGAGTAGAAGTATGAGTAAGATGAGGATACAAGCAGATCGCTTGAATACACTCAATCGCATTTGGGTTCAGTCTCTACTTACCTGCTCATCTTTCAAGTTCAGATTGACTTGCTCTTTGTCCTTTGGTTGCTCGTTGTCAGACATGTTGAGAATGATGTGGGACGAGGGGACAAGAAACGAGAAAAGACGAGAAGGGGCGAGACGCTTATTGTTCGTTTCGTATCGTTCACATCGAGAACGAAGTGGCGTGTAAAGATAAGTCTGGAGAATGAACCATTATGAATCTAATGCTTTATATCACGAGAAACAAGAAAAGAAAAAGCGCAAGCAAGCATGGTGCGCTCGTGTGCTTTCACTCAGACGCGCATCAGGCTCAACTCTAAATGAGCTTGAAAAATGTATGTAATTCGAATCAAAAGTACTGCTATTAGAGAGTCCATCGTGACAATAAAAGCGATAACAAGCGAAAGGGGCGAAAGATTATCGAAACAACGGGAGATTGTAGACCGAACAAAAGCTTCCAGAAGCTGATTGACGAATCGATGAGGGAAGCGAAACAGAACACCGAGATTGAGACTTCAATAGATAGAGTGAAATAGATGTTCGTGTATGACTAGCACTTGTAGCGACTAAGAATTCAAAACCGAACTTGAGAAGAGACTAGCGAGAGGGATCCCTTAATGTTCCACCACTGAAAATGTCCGTTCTTCCACCATTTTAAATTAGAGAGACTGCATCAGCACGGGAAGATTAGAGGAAAAATTATTGAAGAGACGTGGTGCGATAGAGATAAGAGCAGAGATTGGGTGAGAGGCGTTAAAAATCGTTAAGTGGATGTTGAGATTGAACGAAGAGTGACGTCACTTGACCTTGGGAGATGATGATGGAGATGAAGGATTGACGGAGTGAGACTTGTTTTTCAAGACAAGGTCTCTTGTTTGAAGAGCGTATCGAGACTTTTCTGATGGCGTCGAAAGATTTGATGGAAGACAAAGAGAGCGAATGGGAAGCGCTTCTGTCTCTTCTACGTCGAACGGTAGCCTGTTCGTTGGCCAGAGTTGCGCTTGAATTTGATGAAAGGCTACGATTTGGAGTGTGAGATTGCTGAGAATGGGTTTCAATTGGTCTCAAATCCACTCCACCCAGATCTAAACCGAGGGCCGAACTTGTCGGTTCTTCGTGTACTGGATTTGGACTTGCAATCGATATGGATCTGCTTGGAGGATTCGGAACTGGAGGTGCTTCTTCTTCTCTGATTCCACTCCAAGAGAGCATTCTCTTAACAAACTTGGAAGACTTGCTCCTTGAAAGCCTAGGGGCGGGTTTCTTTGCCATCTTCTCTTCTCCAGTGTTGAATGTTGGACTTTCGGAGACGCTACCCAAGTTCGAAGAAGAGGTGGCTTGAAGTGGTAGGAAAAGTGTAGAAGGAGAGCCGCCACTCTGATTGGAAGATTCATTGTTCTCGTTTCTGAGAGCACTTTGCACTGAAGGTGAATGATCCTGTTGACTAGCCTCGGTATCGTCTTGTTGAGATCCTCTACGAAGTCTCAGAGCTGCCTTGAGGTTTGGTGAAGAGAGAAGCTTCTTACGAAGAGTCGACGACCTTGAATTAGTCCTTGCCAAAGAGGATGAGAGGGAGCATGAACTTCTCCGGTAGGATTGATCTTCGACTTCCTCTTATTGAAATCTTTCGAGCGTCTTGGAAGCCTATGAGGAGTCGGAGATAGATGCTCAGAACCAACTGCATTTGGAGCTGGAGCCAGACTGATCTGATGCATTTGAAGTTGAACAGGTGAACGTTTTCCAGCACTTGTGAGCATAAGAGTTGCAGATTCGGAACGAGGCCTGTTGACGACTTTCTTGGTAGAAGGAGTTGGCACGTCCTGTTGAGCAGCAACGACCTGTTGAGCTGGGTTCGTGAGTGGCGCTTGAGGTGCTTCACTCTCGGTTGTGATGGAAGGAGAGATTGGAGGTGAAGTGAAGATGGCTTGATGGAGTTGTTGGAGAGGTGCTGTGGTTTGGGTAGTCGAACCTTCCAACGTTTGCTCTTCCGGATTGATCGACTTGAGCTCTTCTAGCTCTTCCATTTCTCTCTGAGTGATTTCCCCACGAGAGGTAGCTTCCGTCTCTTCTCCTAGGTGAGAGCTTGTCTGAGTAGAGGTTTGAGAATGACCGCTTTCGTCTTGAGAGATCGAAGTTGAGCTATCATGACGGAATCTATTAGCAGCAGGTGGGAACGTAAGAAGTTGAGTTGCGATGTAAGATGGTTGTGGAATTGCTGAATGTTGAGCGTGAGCTTGTTCACTTCCTGCATTGCTTCTGTCGTTTGCTGCTAACGAATCACTTTGCATAGAGACATCACCACGACTTCTGGGTGAATCTGGCACCATTGGAGTCCTAGGAAAGGCCAGACGAGATTGAGTTGGACTCGATCGAACCTTGGCCGTGACGAGAGAGAGGAGACGGAGCTATCCTGGCTTTCTGTCCTTTCATCTTCTCACGAAGATTTGGAGCAGAGGTTGCTCTGTCGATCTTCTTTTGAAGAGCTCTCGTCTTGGAAGCCGCTTCCTTTGCATCCAACCTCTCCAACGACGAGGCGATTCTTTGAGCAGTGAAACGAGTGCTCGAATGTTGAAGAGCTCCCATGATCACCTCGATCAGACTTGCTGGAATCTCATCGAGAGCCTCTGGTGGTAAACACATGTTCTTGGTAATGGAAGCGATGCGCAAAGGAAAGACTCTAGCCTGCTCATCGAAAGGTAAGAGAAGAAGACAACGTCAGAACCTGCAAGCGATGAGTCTAAAGAGTCTTCTCAGATACTTTGCGCTTCTCACAGAGAAGACGATACTCACCCACATGTGGAAACGAGGTAGGTTCGAATCAGCCACCGAAGGAGTATGAAGCGGGACCAGAGCATCGTCGGTTGGAGTAGAGAAACGAAAGTCAAAAGACAAAGTGTCGCTTCGGAAGAGCTCTTTGAAGCGCTACGAAATGAAGGCCTGGTCCTCAACCAAAGAGAGAGACTGTGAAGTGAAAGAGGATCGTACTTGAGTCAGTCGAACAGAATTTCGAAGACTCGTGGCTGCATTTCTTCTCGAGACAGATTCAACTCACACTGTACATCCCCAAGACCAGATATCAGATTGTTGATTCCATCCAGCATCGAAATCAGCGCAGCATTGATCGAACAAAGCTTCAGATCCTAGTGGCAACAACCTCTGATTTTCAGGAGAACTATAATCGTGAAGAACCGATCTTGCATGTCCTCTATCGTCCGTATACTTCGAAGCTTGCATGAGAATCTCGGGTGCCATGAAATGAGGAGAGCCAGTCAACGAGTTGAGTCCACCACACCAAGTTTGATTCGGCATCAGAAGGTTCTCCATTCTCGAAGGCCGCATCCAGTTCGTCGACAGCATCGATATTGAAGACGTCTAGATTTGCAATTCTCACAAATCTTCTGCTAGCTCCGAAATCAATCAACTTGACGATTCCAGTCTTGGGGTCTCTCATGAGGTTGGAAGGTTTCAAGTCCCCGTGAGGCGACATTTGATTGATGACAGAACTGTAAAGTGGAAAGTTGAAAGAAACATCGTAAGACTCGAGAATATACTGTCTACCAAAACTAAACAGATGAGTTCTTCTGACGGAAGAAAAGGCTCAGTAGAACTTACCTTCAATCCTTGAATGACTTCCAAGCTAGTCATGAAGACCTCTTCCATAGACCACGAAGAAGTTTTGACTCTCGAACCCTTTTCTCATGACAGGAGCGTCCAGCTCCACTAACGATTCAAAGACGAGTAGTCTGTTTGGAACAGTAGGTACTTCATCTTCATCTTCCGAGTCTTCTGAAGTCTCTCCTTCTGCAGTCTTGACCTTCTCTTTGTTCTTTCCGGAACTGTCGACGTCATCGAACATTTTGACAATGTAGTCACTCCCAGAATTCGAACCTTCTCCTTTTCTTTCCAGAACCTGTTGAACGAGTTGAAGGTACCAGACGATTCTTTTCTCGCCTCTCACGACTCGCGTGTGGAAACCTGCAGATTCTGGCGCTTTCTGAGCCGTCTTTGCCTGTGAACGTTGAAACGAGTGAGGATGTCATTGTTAAATGAGATAGTGAAAGAGGGTACCAGAGCTGCTTTCCAAACAGTCTTCAGAAGATGATGCCTTGAGACTGAAGCACTCACTAATGATCTACAAAGCCCAGTCTTGGGAAGCTCATCGAAGACCCCGTTCTGAAGGTGAAAAGAAAAGAGAGCGACGGTCAGCGTTTCGACACTCATGATGTTTGAGATCTCTGATCGTTCAATGAATACTCGTACTATTAAGACGTCGACATACCTGAGGCGTTTTACACAGCTTGACCGCGACGACTGAAGCGGGTCTATGAGTCGACACTGCAGTGAGTCTGAGCGTAGAGGGCTCTTCCATTGGTGAATCTTCTACAGATGAGACTTGATCCGAATCGATTGGAGTAGATTGTGAGAAGACTCATCCAATCTATAAGCATAGACTATTCCAAAGACACCTTTACCGACTGAGTCCTTGGTGTCGCCTATCCTCAAATACTTGATCTTCTCACCATTAGTGGATGAGATTTCCAGGTTATCTGGAGGAGATGGAAGTTCTGATGTTCTAGAAGGAGGTCTAACAGAGGGAGGTTTGGAATGTGGTAAGGAAGAACTGGTGGTTTGAGGCGAAGAGGTGTTGATGTCGTTAGTTGGGACTGATGGTGTCGTTCCACTCATTTCCTTTGCTTGGTCTATCCTGTTCTGAATTGCATGTACGGCTATTGGTGAGCTCATATCGTTCCTTGAAATAAATTAGACGAGACTTGAAGGAGGCAAGGAAACCGAAAACGAGGGGAGAGGGAAACGAAGAAGAGAGAGGGAGAAGGGAAGAAGGAAATGGGGCGAAAGAATCTAGCCTTTTAAGAGGAGACGAATTGAGATTTGGTGATCCCGGAGTCTAAAGTGAGGCGTGGTTGAGGAGGTTCGAGATTACTAAATTGCTTCTCAACCGAGAGAGGGCGAAGCGGAAGTGGCTCTCGTCGCCACTCTTTCTGGTCCAAACACCAGCCACCTCCACCTCGAGATACTATCTTTGTCTTCAAGAATTTGAAAACTAGATCAAGAAACGGCATAATTAAGGGCACAGACCCACGCGCTAAAGCCTTCGACGAGAGATCTCTCTCCATGTCGAAATCTCATCGACATGATAATCAACATCCGTTCGCCACATCGCGACTCACTTCAAGCCCTAAGAGGAGAGAGAAAACATTGAGGATTAGAATTACAGTGAGAGTCTATGAAAGTTGATGCGGATACAATAGAAACTTGAAAAGAAAGAGATAGACCGGACCAGAATCATCACTCCTTGTGCGTGAGAATTGCATCCTTCCTTGCTGCCGATGGTTTGACCTCTCCTTTCTGTGAACGGATGAATTATAAACAAGAGATTTCGGGAATAAAGCAGCGTCAGAACTGTAGTCGCAAAGGAGAAAGACGCAGCAAAAGAACCGAAAGCGGTCCTATAGCCAACCTATCTTCCTCGAAACTCACCTTCGTATGTTTTCTCCTCCTATCTTCCTTGACTCTCTCAGCTTCCAACATAGTTCTCTTGAGTTTCTGAGCTCCTTTGATAGCCTTAGGAACATGTCTCTGTCTTTCAATCTTACTTATCTCTCCACTAGCTCTCCATTTATTTCTCAAAGCTTCGGAATATTCTCTATGAGCTCTATCCTTTCCAGATCTAATTCCCAAAGCTTCCGAAGCTTTGGATTTCCATAATCTGACATTTCCATCATCCGAACCGGAAACTATGAATCTGGAATCCAAAGTATGAGAAACGCAGAATAACCTTTGCATTCTTTTAGTGTGATAAACATCTCTGGAATGAGATCCTTGACCAACATTCCATAGACGTATAGTTCGATCGTAGGAACCTGAAACTAACTCTTGTCCGGTTGGAGAGTAATTGACTGACATTATAGCTGCTACGTGGTCTTTGTAAATCTGAGTTGCTGAAGTGAGATTCCTCATGCTGGGAGAGAAAGAGAGAACGAGAGAGAAGTAAAAGCAGAATGAAAGTTCAGAATACATCGATTCTGGGTAGAATAAGAGGAAATTATACTCACTCGAAAGTGTACATGTTATGATCCTCACTAGCGAGAGCAAAAGTGGTAGGCTCGATTGGATTCCAAGCCAAATCATTAGCTCTCATCTTCAAGAAACGGAATGTGAACAAAGCCAAAGGAAGAAAACTGATCAGCTTTCCGTATCACTTTGTACGAACCCAAATCATGTTCATCAATTCTTTCAACTCACCTTCATGACCATTTTAGTAATCGGTTTTCCGCTTCTCAAATCATAAAGTACCACTCCTCTATCACTCCCCGCACTAGCCAATACCTCTGTTTCAGAAGGGTTGAACTTGACGACATTGATACTCTCAGGTCCCCAAGTCATCGTTTGCAAAGCTGCAGTTTCCGAAGAAGAAGCTCCACTAGAGACTGCACCTCTAGCCAGATCCCAGATTTGGATAGAAGAAGAAGAAGAGGCAAAGATTGGTTTTGAGGAATGATGAGTTAGAGAGTTGAAAGCTGTTTTGGAGGACCATGAAGTGATTGGCTGGAAAGAAATGAAAAGTGACATGTTAGAAATGCAATCGTTAAAGAGAAAGATTTCGAGAAAAAGATCACACTCTCTCTCTCTCTGACGAAAAGATACTTGGATATCTTTGAAGAATACTCACTTCACTCTTATTGACTTCCGCATCTCTATTACTCAACAATCCTCCCCTCTTTACCTTCCCCACCAGAAGTTGCATCCCCCTCTCCATCATCATCTTCATCTTCGTCTTCAGCTTCTCCCGCCCAACCAGATCTACTAGGAAAAGGGTCTGCATCCCACAACTTGACAGTCCTATCAGTAGAGCAAGACAACAACCTCCTAGCTCCGCCACCATCTTGAGAATTAGAAAAGGCCAAAGGGAAACGCAAATGGATTGAATGATTCCTGAATGAGCTCTTGGATATCGATGGATTAGAGATTGTTGTGATAAATCCCATAACCTGATCTCTGTAAGGAGTGAAGAGAGATGAAAGTGAAGTGTCAAGGATGAGAAGGAGGATAGAGAGAGGGTAGAAAGTTGAGAAGAAAGATCAGAAAACTGTAAGTGAGAATGAAGAATTCATCCCAATCGCTGAGTATCTTGAAATTATGACTCTATGAATGAAATCCTTCTTATCGATATATAAAATCATCCTAACAGCCAGCTCTTCCCCATTCATCCTTCATCTTTTTCAATCTCTAGATCACTCACCTCCATCTCCACTGCCACTAGCTACGAAATTCAACCTTTTCCAATCCATTGCCAAGGAGTAAACCCCATCTATATGACCATCCAAACTGGCCACGAAAGGTTTGGCAAACAGCCTATCCAATTTTGCAGCGTTTAGAGCTCTGGTGTATTCCCTCGGCTTGTCGAATGGATGAAGGTTTGGATCCAAGTTTCTGGAAACTGGAGCTGCATCTCCTAATCGAGATGGAGCGTGGTTGTCTAGTGATCTAGAGAGGGTTTTGATTTTCTGAAGAGAGTAAGGAAGAGATTAGAATTAGAAGGGAGAAGCAAAGAGAAGTAGATGGAAAGTAGAAAGAGAAAGAGAAGCTGAACTGACCATTTAGGTTCTCTGAGGTTGGGATTGGATCGATTTCTGGCTTGTTGACTTTGAGATTGAGACTGTAGTAGAATTTCAGAATTTGAACTTGGATTTGAAGCAATAAAAGGAGAAGAATCGAAAAGGATGCAAAGTGAGGAGAGAAAGAAGAAATGATGAGAACTTTTTTGGCTTTGACTTGGATCTCGATCATCCCTTACTTACTTGGATCAACTTCCTTCTATTCTCATATTTAATTATCTATTTCTATATAATTATCGATTGATGCTCTCAAGATTGCCATCATCTCTAATCTCAACGACAAGTCGAAGGATCGCATCCACTTCCACTTCTTCATCTTGCATTCTCAATCTCAACTTCGCCCCTTCAATCTGTCGCAATTTCCATTCAACTCGTTCCAAACTCAATCAAGATGCAAACCAACAATTTCCACAATCCAGCACTCCGATACCGACTGCATCTGAATTGAAAACCTCTGCTACAAGAGTCGCAGAACAAACCATGAAAAGGTTTTGGAAACAAGTATCTCTAACCAAACATCAAGCCACAGAAAAGTTCCCAGTCCCTCATTATACAATAGATTTGGACAAGAGAAGTTTGAGAACTCCCCGATTTCAACGTTCTTAGGGTAGGAACGGATAGACCTCTGTTGGCTGCTTTGATAAGCTAATGAATGGCAAGAACAAAAGAGCATCTTGAAACCTCATACTTTACCCTTGGTGAGTTGATGAGGTCAAATTTCGAGTTTCCCTAAATTTTGAGGGTAGATTGAGATAAACAGGCATTGGTGTTTTGAAGCATTTGCCTTCGGGAATCATTAAATGATATGCTTCGCAAGTTTCAAGAGAAGTTCTTTACGAGTCTCCTTCCTAGAAAATTACTTTCTTTCTTTGGAATCGAGGACAAAACAAAGAGTATGACCTAGATTATCATGTCGGAAGATCACATCGAAAAGGAGAGCTGGAACTTTTGGTTCCGAACCTTCTCCTCAAGATTTTGACTTTTTCTTCTAAACTAATGTTTTCTTCATACTCTTCTCTGTTACCCTCTTTGCTCAACCCCCATCTCTTTCAGACTTCTCTGGTGGCAAGAGCCATCGATGGATTATCCACTCCGGAATTGAGGAGTAAAGTCTGTGATGACCTTGATCAAATACTTCGAGACAGATACCATTTGGTGAGTGAAACGAATTTCATCTTCCGAGTCCTCTTGGGATTTTTCTTGCCTTCTGTTTAGTCTAGGATCTTTACTAGCTTCGTGGTTCAGGCTTGGTCTATCAGTTCGACTACGCTCCCGACACTGAGAAAGCCTTATGTCTCTGATTCCATTCCTATTTCTCTCTCTACCCCCCCACCCCCCTTTTCTTTCCATCCTCGCAAGCTTCTACGAAGATCATCCAGAAATCCTAGTAAAACTTCAAGATTCCCATTGGTCACGAATCACTTCCTGGGCATCTTCTCATTTCCAAATCCCAATCACACTTTTCCAAGATCAATTACTTTCAGTAACTCAACCTTCAGAATCAATGACTACTCTCTCGCTCTCACATTTCCAACTTGGGTCCATTAGAATTAGCCTGTTTTGAAAGGGGCTACACTTGCTACGAAGAGTTTCTTGATAGGTTTGGCTTTGTTGGAAGGACAATTGGATTTGGAAATGGCTTGTCAAGCTACTGAAGTTGAAGTCAGGAGTCAAATGTTGAGATGGGGTGAAGTTGAAGATACTCATGATGTTGATATGGCTGATTTAAGATGTAGATTGGGAAGTGTAGTTATGGCTTTGGTAAAGGAGGGAGAGAGTAGGGGAAAGGAAAAAGGAAAGGCAAAGGGAAGGGAGAGAGACGAGAGGAGCGCCTGTCTCAAATAGATTGATCTTTTATTAAGAATTCCTTCTGATTGAGAGACAGAATCATTTGATTATGCTTGTTGCAGGTCGGAAGTGTGCCTCAAACCTTTATAGAAGAGCATTCAAGAGTCTCCCAAAAACCAATCAACGAAAGATAGAAGGCAGTGAGTGCATTGTGAAAGACTGAAGCAAGTACAAGATAGTTGAAATGAATGAAAAATTAAAAAATCCGGAATAAAGATATGAAAGAATGTCGAGAATTGCAGTCTAGAAAGAAGTTGAGGGTATCACTGAGTCTTTTCCCGTTTAGCTCTGGCATCTCTTGAAGCCTTTGATCTTTTGTAGACTGCCGTCAGCAAGATGGCTGAAGCACCAAAGATGAGCCAGGATGTACTGACGACAAAGTTTTGAAGCTGGGGGAAGAGAACAGACGGGAGTCGCAGTTCAGAAATGTCAATCTCCACCTCTCAAAAGTTGACTGTCAAAGATACTCACCAGATGATTCTTTGTTCCAAACATGATACTTTTCGCAGCATCAACGGCATTATAGACTGGTAGAACAAAGTTATAAAGATAGAATCTCGATTGGTCGGAGAGATCGACGAAAGCTCCCGTCACGTTCAGAATGACCCAAAAGAGCAGGAAGATTGGGAAGTACAGTGGACTGTGAAGCAGAAGAAGCGCGATGAACATAGAAAAAGGGATCATGATGAGCTGCTTGCGACTATCGATAGCATAAAGTAGTTTGAAACAACGAAAATGATAGTGGCGAGTCGAGCGGTTGGAAAATGCAAAGTCTCACTCTCGAAAAACTCACCCTAAGGCCAGAAGGACGAACTCCATCACGAACCCAAGTCCCGACATCGAAACAAAGTTCTGTAAAATTGAGAAGAAAGTAGTATTCAGAAAGGAAGGGGCGTCAGCAGAGTTAATAGTAAGGCAGAAGGCATTCGAACGCTTTCGATCTCGTACTCACCATCATCCCAGAACAAAAAGAAGCCAACCATGCCGTACTTCCTCGTGAAATCGACTTGGAAAGCCAAAGAGACGAGCGAGTAATGACAACTGATCCAAAAGTATCCTGCACAGGGCACTGCGATTCTAAGGAACAATTCAGATCCGAGAGTGAGCTTGGGTGCCAAAGGATCGAATGCTTGCTTGAATCCCAATCCAATGAAGAAGGTAAAAATGATGAGATAGATTTCTCCGGCTAGAGAAGTAGAGAAAAGAGTGAGAGAAAACGAGCGTGAGCAATCAAATGAAACGAGAGAAGGAAAATAGTTGTCAGATGGGACTCACCCGTCGTTGCTGAGACTCCAGCAAGCTGATCGAAAGGACGAAGGTTGAACGTCGATCTACTGAATGGTTGAGTCAGAAGCGAAGTAGAGTTGACGGAAGAGAATGGTGGTTGAGGTGCAATCGAAGTAGACAAAGCTGTGAAGTTGAAGCCTCCAGTTGCTGACGATGCTTCCGAAAGGACTCTTGAAGTGAAAGTAGATGCGGCCGAGGCAAAAGCCGATTCCAACATGATTGAAGTGTAGAAAACCACGTATTGATTCTGGAGATCGAGAAAACAAGAGAAGAGAGCATGATGGTTTCAGCAAACATTTCTGTTGTCAAAGCATTCATCTCAGAATGCGAAAGCTTACAGTAGAGTAGAAGTTCCTGGCCTCTTCATAATAGAGTGAAACTGCACCATTCGGTTGATAATCTGCACTCCCGCTTCTAAAGGCTTGATTGAAAGCCGTTGTTGCATTTGGATGGATGACCACAGCTGCAAAAACATCTTGATTCAAGACTATGTGTCTGGCGTATTCATCAGCATCTATTCCTCTATCATTTCCATTTTCACCATTAAGAGAGAACCTTTCTAGATCTGGTTCAAATTGCCAACCTAGGTGGAAATTAGGTTTCTCTCTCAAATCTTGTTCGACCGATTGAGTCACTGCTGGTCCTAGAACTGCTGGGAAAGTTGAAGTTGAAGGTGAAGCTTGAGAATCTAGATCTATTATTCGTACAGTTAACCTGTAAGCATCCGGTTCTTGAGACCAATAAAGTCTGAGAGAAGTCGATGGAGAAAATGAAAGGTCAGAATGAGGG
Organism: Hemileia vastatrix; assembly: GCA_030280995.1. Taxonomy (NCBI): domain Eukaryota; kingdom Fungi; phylum Basidiomycota; class Pucciniomycetes; order Pucciniales; family Zaghouaniaceae; genus Hemileia; species Hemileia vastatrix. The sequence goes on from JASXTE010000173.1 coordinate 23,955, forward strand.
AATTCTTCGACTCGAGAACTTCACAAGCTCGTCAGTTTACTCACCCAACGTATAGAGGTAGCAAAGTGAAACAACAGATAAGCACTGCAAGTGTAGTCTGAGATTGAAGAAAGAACAAGGGAAAGAAAGCGAGATCGTCAGGGTTTGGTCAGTTTCATCGAGTCTCCTGAACTACCTAGCTTCTCGAAAGAAGGGTGGATGAGAAGAGAGCTTTTCTCCCTCCTAAAATCTGATCTCAATTTGGACCCAAAACGTTTCTGTTTATCTATAGCTCAGATCAGAGAGAGGTTACTTCCAGAATCTCTGTGATTCTCTGTTTGCCTCTGCTCTCATCTCTCCCATCGACTACTATTCAACCAGCTCATGCGAAAGCTAGAATGACTTGAGAGTCAACAAAGCTCTACCTTGGAAGCTAATACCACAGATCTTCTCTGAGATTCCAGAGCGAGAACTCAATGAAAGCTCAACAATCTCATCTCATCAAATGAGGGTCTAACAATCTCTGCCTTGCCGTTTGATCAATGCTCCACTGAATCTTCAGTGACATTCATTCTCTCCCCTCCTGTCTAAACTCACCAAACCTGTGATTTTGAAATACTTTTTCCTACTCTCCTTCAATGCTGGATCCCAGAAATTCAACCTTGGACTCCCATCTGGAGCTCTTTCGATGCCGTCATCATTTTGATTGCTATTGGTGTTGGCCTCTCTGTTTGACTTCCTGAAATTGAGCATCTTTCGGAATCAAAAGCTGGCGATTCTTGGATCGGAGATTAATCTCAGGATATCGAAGGCGAGAATAGAAAGCTATCAGGTTTCCAGGTTGAAGAGAAGATGAAGGTTTTTGGGAAGAATCAAAAATGTTGTGGCTTTCTAATTCTCCACCTTTGTCGATCACCGAGCCTCCTGGATCTCGAAGAAGGACAACGCTTCCTTTCGACTTCCATAGAGAACAGCAATGTTGAATGCCTATACTGGACAGCTAAGAACAAGAGCCAAATTCTATTGTCCTACCCTAATCTCCGTTTCAACCAGTATTACATACTACATATCCGCCTGGCAAAGGCCGGGGCTCCAAAACGGGGCTTCGGAGTAGGCAATGCCTTCGCAATGCCTTCTCCGACGGTGAGTACAAGAGAAGCCCTTTAAAAGGAACTTCTTAGACATGGATCATTTAGCGAGTCGAGACTGAGAAGAGGTGAGAAGGTTCGGGAAAGAGTTGAATGGTGATGGCAGCGATGAAAAAATGAGTGTGGGAGTCGAGCCAACCTCCAAGATCGGTCTGAAAGAAAAGGAATGAGACAAGAGATGTGAGTGAGATTAGTTTCGATGATCCTCAACATGTAAAAATAAAGAAACTCACCATCCCGAATTACGTTGGTCTGGTTAAGTCTTGACCAAATGGTGAGACCGTCCAGCGCTGATCAACAACTGGCGACTGGAAAGGGCAAGGAGCAATGAAAGAGATCGACGGAGTCAGACCAAGACTCATAGTAAACAGGTTAGAGATTCAGAGAGTGTTTGAATACTCACGCAATCGAAAGAAGATGACTTCAACGAGGATGAGGATACATCACATGCCAATCTCGTATCAAACGAGAGAGAAAGGGGCGACACAGAGTAGACTAGTGTCGTTTCTGAAGAAGAGTGACGAGCGGAGAAAGAGAGGGGGGGAAAGAGAGATCAGTTAATGAATGAAGAAGTGAATGAGAGAGGTGAGGGTGGAATGAGATGAGCATCAACGATGATCATTCACAAAGAGCATGACTTCTCTTCCTTAACATCATTCAAGCATTATCGATGATCCTCTTCGATTCTCCATCATCGTCGTCATGCAACCACTGTCAACTTCCATTGCCACCATGTCCATCCATCACTCAAAGAGATTCCCACCGTCGTCAAATCAACTCACCCAATAGCTCTGTCAAAGAGACTGAGGATTCATCGGCACTGCGAGAAGGAGAGAGAAAGATGAAGAGGGATAGAAGGAGCCGAAGTGGGATGAGATGGAATGACTGCGACGAAAGAGGGCTGTGTAGAGAGAAGAGGCTGTCAGCGACTAGACTCACATTGTCCATCCACGAGATGACAGCGAATGAGTAATCACTGGATCAATCCAAGATTGAATACTGAGAGAGAAAAGGAAGAGAGAGAGAAAGGGAAGGGATGGATGGTAAGAGAAGAGAAGAGAGTTGGTCAGCATGATGATGGTTGAGTGAGTGGATGATTTGAATGCATTCAGTGATGAAGAATGAGATGGTTAGACAGTCTGAATGAGAAAGAGAAGAGTTTAGAGAAGGAGAGGATGCTTACCTGGACTTGAGAGGTTGTCTTTTCTGAAGAAGAGAGAAGAAGAAGAAGAAGAGGGGGAAGAAAGAATTGGCTCTTTAAGTAGTCTCTCGATCCAGCAAAATTCACGAAATTTTCGATTCGTTTGTCATCTCGATCCCCGATCGAAGGACGGTCCCCTCTCACCCTCTTTCTCCCCTCTGAAGAAGAGGCGAGAGAGACAAGGGGCGGTCTGCATGAGGGCATTTCCCATCCGCAAACGTCCTCGTTCCTTCAAAAAGATTACATACTTTTGTGGTTCCTCTCCAAATCTGAGAAAGATCAACTTTTGAAAATCAGAAACGTCAAAAAGACTTTCGCAGCTGTCGCCTCGATTGGTTCCAAATCCGAGGGTGAAGATTCATTTCTCTCGGATCGCGGATTCATTCTGAAGTTAAACTAAACAGTAAACAAGCTTCCCCTCTCCTTTTCGAAGTCTCTTTTAAAATCAAAATTTGAATTTCTCACTATGTTACTGTAAAATCCCTTCACTTTTCAACATCAACAAAAGTAACAAACAACTTCTTCTACCTTTTTCCAATCCGATCCAACCTTGATCTTGATCTTCACCCTGATCTTGATGCTCCTTTCCCTTCTGATCTTCTTTATCTTTGGATTTCAAACTCTCAAAAAGGCTTGGTAAAGCCTCAGCCATAGTTTCTTTCTGAATGACAGAACTTGATAGAATAATTGGAGTAGGTTGTTGTAAAGTTTGGTTTTGATTTTGATTCTGATTTCGAGGATCATTTTGATTTGCATTATTCGCATTCGATGAAGGATTTCTTGGTTGTTGATTTGTTAGATTTGGATTGAGTAATGTCGGAGGAAGTAGCGAATAGAGTAGAGAAGGTAGAAAAGGAGAGAAATTGGAGAGATTGTTCAAGGGAAGGTATTCTAACTGTTTGGATCAGACACGAGAGTTCAGAAATGGGTAGGCGAGAGAAAGGTAAAGACCTCTCAAAGTCAGTAAGTGTAGGATCAGTATTCAAAGGAAAAGGGGAAAGGGGAACAAGAGAATAAAACAACGGCCATCCTCTACTTCTTCCCACATCTATACTCACCTCGAAAACCGTCCCAAAATTCCTTCCAGTCCCAGCTCCACTTGAGATGCCACCTATCCTAACTTTCATTTCCTTTCCATTACCTTCACCAGAGTTGTGACTTATGGAATCAGTCCTCTGATCCAGCTCTCCAACGAACATTTCCATTCCTTCAATGACGACCGGCACTCCTCTTTGAACGAAAGCTCCAGGACCATTGATAGGTTGATTCGATTTCTCTCCAGTTCCACTGGAAGGAGCACCCAAAGGAGGTGGTAAATTAGTCTTCAAAAGTAAAGGTAAAAAAGTATTGGATAAAATCTGCGATTGGAATTTAGGATGAGAAAGATTTGGAATCGAAGACGAAAGTGATTGATTATCTTCATTTGATTGATCGTTGTTTTCGGATTCTTGATTTTGGATTTGTTTTCGATAGGTTTCCCTATCGGGTTTGGAAAGATCTTCGATGAAGACGAAAGTGATTCCTGGAAAAGAAGTGTCGTTAATGGTCCATAGAATCCTACCTTTAGTATTCGTAGTCGTGTTTGTAGAAGTTGAGAAAGATAGGGATCTATAGGATGAGATAGTCAATGTCCATTTTGATGAAGAGGTGGATGAAAAGTTTGAATTCAAGTGAGAGTAGAGAAGTTGAAGATTGGAAAAAGTTGGAAGACGAGCGATCCTGTTGCAGAGAAGAGAGGATGAAAGTCAGCTTTTGCTCTCCTGATTCCTTCTCTTTTGTTTAAAATGTTGATTGAAAGAAGAGAAGGCTTACTCTGTGATTCCCATTTTGGACGAATGTTAGCTGGAGAAGAACGTCGCAGCCTTGACCTCAATCCCCTCACTCCCAATCTCAATCATTTCTCCAATGACTACAAGATGACGACTTCATTACCAGATTATCGTCAACAATCTCAATCACAACAATCCCAAATGCAAACCGCAACGTCGACTGGCAATTACCACAGCAACAATCCATTCTTGAATGCTCAGCCAACTGGAACATCAATTCAATCGAATGCCACTGCTCCTCCTTCCTTCAATGAAGCCATAAACGATACAAACAATCGGATACAGACATCGGATCCACCTCCAATTTCTGCTCAGAACACTTCATCGGGATCAAATCCATTCGACGACCTTTCAGCTCTAGAACAACACCTGAACACATCTTCTACTGATACTTCTCAGCTCAATCCTAATCCCAACCCAACCGGAACTGATTCTGGAGTGACAAATAATCAAATTGGATCCAACCATCAAGCTCAAAACCGCACTCCATCTCCTCCAATCTCTCCCATCGAAGCTCATTCCCCAAGACCCTCAACCTCTCCACCTTCTTCTCCAGAAGTACAATCTCATCAAAGACCTCATACTCCTCCTTTAATCATTCCTCCAGATTTACATTCTCCTCCAGATCCTTCATCAACATCAATGACGACGACGGTTTACAATCCTCCAAATGAACCACCTCCTCCAGTCTCTACTTCATCTTCAAACCCAATCATTTATCAACCTCCTCCAAATCCTCCTCCACGACATCCTCATGGAAGAACTACTTCAAACTCTAGCTCCAGTCCTGCTAGTCCTTCCATGAATAATGGGTCCACTCAAGATACCTGGAGACCTACAACCATTCCCACTCCTGGTCAACCTCTGCTGAGAAATGGGAGGATTCTCGTCTATCCTGCTGGCTTTCATTGCCCTAAATGTGAGTACTTAGAATAGGCTTTCTTTTTGACTCTGGCCAAACATCCGATGGAAGCAAGAGAGCTTCAAGAGTGGATTCTACCTCTGCCTTAATGCCTTGGAAGCAAGAAGCTTCCAATCTCGCAGCAAAAAAGTGTCGTGAGACAATCGAATAATCTTACTTTCCTCTGAGAAGCCAGCTTATTTGTATTTGAAGATTTGATATTGGATTTGATTTTCAAAGAAGCCGAAACGGGCCCAGTTTCGAAAATCTTAACAGAGCTTGACCCTCGAACTCACATTTCCATCTATCTCACTTCTCTTCGGATTTCTTTCTCTTTCCTACAGGTCAGAACACTGGATTCAAGAAGCTCGACCCGACTCGTCCTTGTAGGAAATGTTGGGAAAAGTATTCCAAAGAGTTTACAAACGCAATCCAATCTTCATTTGGACTCTCAGGTTCGAATCTTCAAAAACCTCTTCCAATTCATTCTCCTCCAAACAACTCCAATTACAACTACGCCTCTCCTCAAGGTCAAGGTCAAGGATTGATAGGAAGACCAATGAGTCATTCAAATGTTCCAGGTGGTTATCCAGCTCAATCTCAAACTCAATATCGACCTGGACCTGCACATTTCCAAGTTCAACAACATCAAACCCAACCTTATCATCCAAATACTCACTATAGACCTCCAATTTCAAATCTCTCTCCTCCTCAACAACAACAACAACAAAGTTTCAGACCTGGTCCACCGGCTGTCAATAGAGCTGATTCTGCTTCTGAAGGTTTAGATGGAGACGCTCCTCCAAATTACAATGAAGTCGTAACTAGTAATAGACCTTTACCTCCTCAAAGTACCGGTTCTAGTTCTTCGAATGTTAGTGGTAATAGCTTTAGACCTCCTCCAGGTCCTCCTCCAGTTCCTCAACATCATGGAGGTGAGTAAACACAACATTTTTCGATTCCATGTTCTGTTTTGCGTTACGCTTTTTCTCTGTCTGTCTTTCTTACTCTTTTCGATCTTGCTTCCCTCTTCTCTCTCGCACACTCTCTTTCGCAGGCTCTTATGGTCCGCCTCAAGGATATCACCAACCTCATCAACAAGGCTATGGATTATGGTCATCCAGGGCATCATCAGCATCATCCTCCTCCTCATCAGCCTCCTCCTCGACCATTGGTTCTTCAACCTGGTGATCCGAGAATTGGAGGGATGCTTTGTTACAAATGTGGAGGAAGGGGCTTGAAAGAAAGGTGAGTCTTTTCAAAGTGACGCTTTCTTGGGAAGAGAAAAGATTTGGCTTTTCTCGCCTCATGCCTGATTTTCGCTTCTTTCCTTTTCTTTCTATCTCTTTTCAGTTTCTGGTTCGGAGACGAAACATGCCTTCTTTGTAATGGAATGGGTAGAACTTTTAGATAGATGAAGATTCATCGCGCTGAAAGTTTCTACGTCTACCTCCTTCTGTTCCTTGTAAATCGCTTCGCATCTTGGTTGGACTTCCGTTATATACTTGACTTGTCCCTACTCATACTCTATCAATGCTGTAATCCAACTGTATCAATAATCCCCATTACCTTTTTCAAAAATTATCTAGGCTGCAAAGCCTCGAGACGCGGTCAGCGAAACAAAGCAAGAGCGAGCTAGTCAGATTACGAGTGAATTAATAATACAATTGTAAAGATCAATGACTTATCTCTACCCTCTTACCACTTTCCCATTCCTTTGCTGCTTTGTCTATATTGAACCAATACCTAAGTTCTATTGTATATTTCCTAGCATCCGAGAGAGAAGGAGGTGAAGAACTGAAAGCTTTGGACAGATTATCAAGGGTCGAGTCGAGGTATTCTGGAAATCACAAGGAAAAAAGGGGAAATTCAGAGTCAGAAATGTCAAAGTTGAATCAGAATGTGTGCCAGGACATTCGATTGAGAGAGAGAAAGACAGACTCACCTTCATTTTCATCTCGAATTCCTTGAGCTTCCTCTTCAGTTTCACATTCCTCTAACCTCTCTCTGAATTCCATCACTTGCATCAAGAGTTCTGGATCCTCTAGACTGTCTGACTCTGAAACTGATTCTGCCGAATGAAGTTCGAGCTGTTGAAAAGGAAGGGAAAACGATGTCGTGTGAGTCAAAACCTGATTTGACTTCTTACGTCTTCATGAGATAGCAAGTATTACTTTCAAGGCTTTCATGACGAGAAATTGAAGATCAGAAAATAGGAAGAGAACCCAAGTCTAGAGGAGAGTGGAGCTTCAGAAGTTCAGACTCACCAAGTAGATTGCTCTCTGAAGAGGATTCGATAGAGTTTCGTAAGCTCTGTTGATCAAAGATGACTGCTGTTCTGCGATTTGCTGCTCTTTCTGTTAATGGATTCAGATGAAGATTGGAAACTGGTGAGCAAAGCTTATCGGCCTTCAATAGTGGAAGATGATTTTAAGAAGGAAGCTTTTGAGTTCGCCCTCCATCTCCTGACATCCATGCATGTCTGAGCTTACTGAAAGCAGACTGACAGATCTTTCTGTCCAAAGATCCATTCTGACTTGACAAGAACCGAGGACTGATTCACAAAGGTTACTCACCTCACTCTTCCCACCCATTCTATCAGGATGACTAACTCCCATCATTCTCCTCCATTTGTTCTTCAGTTCCTTGACGTCTACTTTCCAGCCACCTTGTTCGACCTTTCTCCAATCGAGACCCATTAGTGAGTAGAGATCCATTTCATTAGGTATTGGAAGTAGATGAGAACATTTTGGACAGACCAAAGTTTCTAAAGAAGAAGTGGTCGAACAAGAAGGACAGGCTTTTGATGTCGTTTGAGAAGAGTTCGATCTTGATGAAGTAGAAGTGAAATGTCGAGACTGAGGATGGGAGGGATTGCTGATGAGCTTGGAAGTTGATGCAAGATTGATTCGAGGATTACTGCAGCCAGAGAGAGCTCTTTGGCTCTGCTTCGGTATTGAGGATGAGATGACCTTGAGGTTTGTATTCGAAATTTGAGTTGCTTTCCTGCGAATGATTCTTGAACAGGTTCCCAGCATGATTGCGAAAAAGTTGCGATTGAGGTAGATGTAGAAGCAGAACGTCGAGGTGGAGTTTTGTCTCTTTTGCTCTTCCCAGCTCTCCCTCCCTACGCTCTTATTCCTGTCGCACGACTCGTTGCATAAACGATTGTGCACAGCTTATACTTCTATGTTCATGCTGAAGGTACGCTCTTAAGAGGCAGGTGAGAAACAGAGCTCTCAAAGTCGTCCTTTAAATCCACTTAACTCCAGTTACCGCGGCCTGCTTCTCATCCTCATTCTCGGTGGCGCTGTCACTCTGGAATTCGTGAGAACGCTCGGACAGCATGCAATCTTTCGGCCAACGAAGAGAGAAGACAGGGTAGACAAGGCTCGAGAAGAAGAGGAACTCTGCTGAAACTTTGAAGGAAAGCCCTACACCGACAGCGACGATCTCAGACCCAAACAAAAACAAGTCGAAATTCGAGGTCCCACGCGATAAGGTACCTAAGAGTTAGCGTGAGAACCTCGGAGATTATACTGGGTGAGACAGCGAGACAGCAATTGACAAAATCGATACTTCCCCATTCGACTACTCGTTTCTAGGTGATCTCCAAGGCCAAAGCTCCTGAACCTGAAGGCCATGAGGAGGCTATGAAGACGGAAAAATTTGGGTCTATACTGCAGACGAAAAAGTAACCGCCTCTTGAAAGGAGAGGGTTTTCAAATCTCTCGAAAAATCCACGCTCTCAAGCTCACGCCACCGCCACCACCACCACCACATTTCCCACCCCTTTCTTCTTGCATGCATCAAAAATTGAGATTCGCAGGAGCAACTTTCGAGCTGTCGAGAATTTGAGAGTCAGATTGCCACACGCGCAGGGCCACTTTGGGAATGATCTCATTTTTGGCGCAAGGAACGGTTCATTATGCGAGGCCCCATAATAGCGGGGAGAGAGATTTCGGTGAAGGTCTTCTTCACCATCCTCTGGATTTTTCGCCTTTTGAGGATGAGAAATGTTGTTCCCTTAGTGCATATCGTCCTCGTGGAGAACAAGATCAGATCTATTAATAAACAACCTATTTTTCAAACCCTTCATAAAGAGGGGAGCCCTAATTGCAATCGTTAACTATTTGGTTCTCTCTTTCGAAATCCTTAAAAGCAGCTCAAACTTTCCTCTTTCAACATCAACATCAAATAGCTGCTTTCATTCAAATCTACTTCATCGCAGCTCTCAACTCAAACTCCAACTCATTTCCAAGCTGTCACTTCAAACCATCAACTCATCTCTCAGCGAGATTAGGGCTGGCCCTCTGACTCCTGCCAATTTCATGTCCTCTTCTTCTTCTCCCAACAATGATAGGGAAGAAGAATCGAAGAATCCTAATCCACTCTCAGTTCCTAGGAGTCTAGCCAATCATCCAGCATCGCAACCTCCCTCGTCGTTGAGCTACACGGATCATCACCGAAGGCCCGTGACTTCTCGACTACTACCATCGAACCAAACCTCCTCTGGATCTCCCAACCTCTCCAATCAATCATATTCTTCACTCGAATCGAATGTAGGTCCGATGAGATCAGGGAGAATCACCTCGGCTTCACCTCCAACGAGGCATCAACCTTACTTTGCCACAACGGACGCTTCACCAAGATGGAATCCAAACCTCCTCCCGAGACCAAGTACAAGTACAAGCATCAGTCCTGCAGGTTCATCTTTGGGTATTCTATCCAACGATAGCAGGTCAAGAACCTCGACTATCTCTTCAATTCCACGAGGTCTACTACCGCCACCAAAGTCGCATAATTCTTCACTCCCTCCACTTCAAATCCCAGCCCTACCTCCTCTTCCATCGAGTAGAAGTCGAAGTAATTCACTGAATCGAAATGCAGGAGCTGCTCAGAATCAAGTCACAAGTCCTTCGGAATGGTCACCTTCTTCTCATCGAACTTCACCTTCAAATGCAATCACTTTGCCACCTCTTTTACCTTTACCGAGCGGTAGAGCTAGATCAGTGACTCTGGGTAGAACTCTTCCTCCAATAGATTTAGAGTTCAGTAGAGAGGGAAACCTAGTGGGGAGTAGTAGGGATAGAGATTGGAGATCCCAATTCGAAGGTCCTTCACCACCTCAACAGTTCGAGTTTTTGAGAGAAAGAGTCGATAGAGAAAGAAGGCATACAGACAATCCAAACAACAGCTCTAGGAATCAAACAAGTCCGAAATCGTATAATTTACCATTCATGGAATCTCATTCTCGATTCTCTCAAGAAGGTGGAAGGAATCAATCTCAATCGAGTTCGTCAATGGGTGGTGGTGAACAGAGAAGAGTCGTCGACAATTCATCAGTCTCACCAAACCTATCTTCTCATTGGGATAGAAGGTTTATGGAACCAGACCCTTCTCCAAGACAGAGGTACAGAACCCTAAACTTTGGTTCTCCGGAATGGGAAGCTCAAGGGATTTCGATGACTTTGGCAAATGCTTCCATGAGCTCTGCTGGGTTTTCTCAACCTTCAAACGCTGGTGGAGTCGATAGAAGGACTAGAGAAAGTCATGCTTCTGGCGGAATGGGAAACTTTTCGAATAACTATAACACGGTTTCACCTTCTTTATCTGATAGTGCTCTCCAATCTCGAGCGGATTTGCCAAATGCTTCTTCTTCTTCTTCTTCCAACCAGAGCTCAAGTAGTAGACCAATCAACTATCAGAGATCAATCTCGACATCCATCATCAATCCAAATCAAACTCCAACGAATCAATATCATCAATCATCTTACGATTCTTCATTACTTCCCTCAGGTCTACCACTTTTTCAATCTACTTCTTCAATCGGTTCTTCAAGTCAATCTTCATCAACTGGCGTCGAGTCACAAGCAAATCCAACGAAACAGAAATCAACTTCTTCTACGACCACCAAAGTCAAGTCCAAATCTTCTTCCTCGTCAAATAGTAATCCAAAGTTAGTCTTGGGTACCACCAGATCGAGAAGAGCACCCAAATCTCACGTCGTCTCAGCTTGTGTCAATTGTAAATCGGCTCATTTGGCTTGTGACGTTCAAAGACCTTGTAACAGATGCGTTCAGATGGGTAAAGTGGACTCTTGTGTAGATGTTCAACATAAGAAAAGAGGTAGACCTAGATTGTTCAAACAGGAAGAAGAGAGCTCAAATCCAAGTTCAATGTCGATGTCGACTTCAACTCCAACATTGTCTTCATCTTCGATTCAACAAGGTTCTAGCTCGAATCCGGTAGCTTCAAGTCATTACTCGAATCTAGACTCTCGCTCAAGTGGGACTGGTTTGGAAATCTCTGGAATCGTTGGTCCAATCAATGATATTGAAGCTGAGAGTCGAGCTGGTGAAAATCAACCTTCAGTCTTTCGGTCAGGTCATAAGAAGTAGGTGAGTGAGAGCTTTGGCACTTTTGTATTCAATTCGAGATATCGCATTCGAAATCTGTTGGATGAAACTCATTCCGAACTTCTTCTCACTTTCGCCTTTCAGACAGCACGCCTCTTCCAGTCTTCGAGAGACCCCTCTTCGATCCCATTCAAACTTTCCGTCCTCGAACCAATTCAAGATTTCCTTCTCGCATGTCTTACAAACAGTTAAGAATCAACTTTTCCTCTAGAACGTCTTCTTCTCTTCATCTCATCCTCGCAACGTCAACTTTCATCATCACATCAATCATCTCTGAACTTCCAAAACATACATTCAGCAACTTTGTCGCTTTTACCAACCTCTTGAGAGTCTACTGGTCTTTTCTCATTCTTCTTAGTGATCTCATTGTACAACATTCGACTTCTTCTTAGATTTCTTCTCCCATCGTCGTCAGATCAGAGCTTTCGAGTAGCTAGTAGCACTCTGATCTCTCTCTTTGTCTGCATCATCTGCTTTTCTTCGATTTCAAATCGCCTTTCGCACTAATTGCTTGTTTTCACTCTCTGTTTTAAATACACGTAATGGGGTCATTTGGAAACTGTCTAGGCGGTGAGGTGTGGGTGAATGTGCGAGAAGCTGAGGTTGAAACTTGACTTGATGGATGAAATCATTGAGGCTCTTTCGACTCTCTGTAATTCTCTCTTCGTGTTTCTCCAAGTAAGATCAACTCAAAGAACAGATCTGGACTTGAATATAGCAATCAAGATTCTCAAAGAAATCTTGATAATCAATCAAGAGCCGAAAAAAAGCAAAAGGGTCCTGAAGATTCTCATTAGATTCGGTCAAACATCGTCAGTAGATCTTACAAGAGAGGGTACAGATAGCAGTAAACGATACCCAAAAACAGCGTAAACGGTGCAAGAAAACAGAGAGACAAAAGAAACAATATCAAGGAAAGGAGAAGAATGTGAACCGTTTGATGCGAGCCAACTCATTAGTCCGAGTCGTCTTCTTCACTACTCTCTACGACCTTTCTTGAAGCGGCCGTCTTTCTTGTTGGTTTCTTTGCAGCCGGAGCAGCTTTAGCTTTGGAAGTGTATTTGGATTTTCCAGCAGCAGGAGCTCTCTTCGGTTTGACGACTTCTTCTTCATCTTCTTCATCTTCATCGTCTTCATCTTCGCTATCTTCATCAACGACAGCTTTGCCCTTCTTTCCACCTCTAGTAGCCTTAGCTTTACCTTTCTGGGTCGGTTGAGAAGCAGCAATTGCAGCAGCAGTAGAAGTGAATTGATAAGTGTTTGAAACGTTTCTTCTACTTGCAGCTCTCTTTCCAGCTCTATTAGCTTTGGCATTCAATTTCAAATCCTCTTCAGCACCTTTTCTATAACCTTCCAAAATGGCTTCAAATTCAGCCAATTCGGCACCTCCAGCACCTTTTCTACCACCAACAGTTGGTGCTTCACCAATTGCAACGTCTCCAACTCCAGCACTTGAATCCAAATCTTTGGAAGCAGTCTTTGAATTGACTCCGACTTTGTTAGATCTAGCTTTGGCTACAATTTCCATGAACCTCTTGAAGACTTCTGCGTCGTGCAGTTTGTCTTGATAGAAAGGTAAACCGTCGATTAATCTCTTGATCGATCTCTCTGATTTGAATGGAAGTAACGAAAGACAGAATGAAATGTCTCTCCATTGTCTAGGTTCAGTAGTGATTCGGAATCTGAAAGAAAAAAAAATGAAGCAAAGAAAAGGGGTCAATTGTTCTATCCCTGGGAAAACCATTCCTATTCTTTTCAAGACGTTCGAACCTACTCACCTCTGACAAAGTTTCTCGACGACATTCTCAGCTTGTTTCTCCTTATCGATATATTGGAAGATATGTTTCATAGTGTTAGCAAAGGTAGCTTCATCAACCGCATGTTCTCCAATAGAAAGATGACTAATGATATCTGGTAAATTATTATAAACTGCATTTTCCTTTGTACTCAATTCAGAGAAGAACAATTTGGCCAGATCCGAAACCTTTGATTCTTTATCTTCGATACATTTTGCCATTTCTCCCAATTGACCTTTGACTTTAATCATTCCATTCAGAATCAAATGAGTCAAGACCATCAGAGTATGTTTCTTGACTCCTAAATCTGAATCTCCTAAACCAGCGTATAATCTTTGAGAATTCTCGTCGATGAGATTTCCGAAACAGATTGCAATGTCACCTAAAGCTATGACTACGTTTGATCTGATGACTGCATCATTTGAAGTTGTTAAGATGTGAAGTAGTAAGCCTAGTTGAGATTCACAGAAAGAAGATGAAACGCACATGAACTTGCAAAGAGTAAGAACAGCCGCTTTACGAAGGTACTCGTTCTGAGAAGAAAGGAAAGGAGGGATCGGTGGTCAATACGAGAAGCAAACAGCGAAAGACGAGCGAGAATCACTGCAGACATTCGGACTCACTGGATAAGAAGCTGGGCTTCTACAGATATCAACGACGATAGGACCAAAGATAGCCAACAAACTTCGATCTCCGTAGAGTAACTCCTTCTCTTTGACAGCAGAAATGACATCACCGACTTCATCTTCAGCATTTCCAGCCACCTGTTCCAATTCCGAACTAGCAGCAGCGTCATTTCCATCGCTATTATTTGCAGCATTCACAGCGTTCTTCTTTGCAGTCAATTTGGCCTTATCAGCTTCAGCTTTTCTACGTTTGTATTCTCTTTCCACCAATTCCAAATAGACGATCTGTTTCAAAGCCACATGTCCAACCACGAAGAGTAATTGAGCCAAAGTGAAGGCAGAAGCCGTTTGAGGTGCAGGAGGAGCTTCATTTTCCTCTTCTTCTTCCAAAGTTGCATTTCTACCTTTTGGAGTGGAAGGCAAAGTTTCATCTTGTTCATCGTGATCCAAAACCGTTCCATCACTAGTTCTAGGTTTTGACTTTGGGTTTGAAGAAGTAGAAGAAGCAGTTGAATCTGCACCAAAGACTCTAACAGTCAAAGTCTTGATGATATCAGCACAAAGAGCATCCGGCTGCTCTCCCAAAAGATAAATGGTTTGAATGGCATGTTCAGCTAGAGAGAACCACTCCGAGTTCCTAATTTGATCTCCATTACCATTCGAAGTGGTAGCATTCATTTGAATACAAGCTCTCAATTTGGAAAACATTGGATGATTCATTGGATATCTAATACTTTCATCCGATAATGCTCCTTTGACTTTCTTGACACTTCCACTGACTCTAGAAAGAGCCACGCAAGTATACTTCATCAAAACTATATCTCTAGATCCAATCGGACCTAAACCAATCGAAAGTAATAAATCCAATCTATCAGAAACAATTTCCTTTTTCGAAACTGCCAACATTCCTAAAACTATGATTGCACCTCTTCTTTGAGATCTTGGAATGGCTCTATTGACCGAATAAACCGCCCAAAGTTTAGAAATGACATCTGGATGGACTAAATCTTCAGACATCATTGTAGAGAATAAAGCTTCCAAAGAAGTCAATTCGGCTAATGTTGCACCTTCGGTCCTTTCGATCATATTCTTTGCAATCCTAGCAACGTTGTCTCTTGGGGATAAATCTGATCTAGCATCGAAATAGAGATAACGATAAACTTCAATCAATCTAGATCTAACTCCTTTCAATTCTTTTCCATCTTCTCCTACCAAAGTGTTGTCTTTGGTCCAAATCAAATGAATCATCTTGTTGATACCTTCTCTTGAACCTTTGATCTTATATTCATATGCAACTCTGAAAAAGTCCATCGATTCCAAAACCTCAGCTTTGTTAGTAGAGACAAGTAGTTGATAGAGGACTGGCATTGCAGTTTCCAATTGAGCGATGAAACCTAAAGCATCAGTATAATACCTATAAGTCAATCGTAATTTCATGACTTTTTCGGCATCTGCAGAGGTTAAAGAAGCTTGAGCAGCTTGGAAAGCTTCTAGATTGGTGTTTGACTTTCTACCTTTAGCTTTCTTTTTCCCTTTCTTTGGAGAAGTAGAAACGTTGGAAGAATCTCCCATTGGATTTGATGAACTAGAAACATTGGTTTCATCTCCATCTTGACTCTCATCTTGGTTCTCTTCTTCCTCTTCTTCGTTTTCCTTGTCTTCTCCTTCGACATTATCTCCTGGAATGTCTAGAGATCCTTCGACTTCATCCAATTCAGCTTTGACCAATTGAGCTCTCTTTGTCCATTCTTCGACATCTAATTCTCCACCATGCATTAATCCATAGGGATGAGTTAAAATCAATCTAGTCAACAATCCAATTGCATTCTTACGAACCGAAGAAGCTTTATCCTTGAGTGCTTGAATGACTAGATCTGTCAAGAGAGTTCTTTGACGTGGGAATTTGGTTGGAAGACTGTTGTTGGATTCAAAAGCGAAGGAAAGCAGGGAGGAACAATCGAAGTCAGAATGAGCTTTTCGTGTTCATTAACAACCTAATGAGATTCTTATCTATTCCTTCGACCACTCACTCTAAAAGTTTAGCACAAACCGAAACGACCTTACTTCTGACATAACTATTCAAATCCAAGAACCTCTCGAAAAGTAAATCAAAGAAAGTTTCCACCTGTTTCTTTCTCTGTTCAGGAGTAGAAGCAGTATTAGTAGGACCAACTCTTGAACGAGATAAATCTCCATCTTCTTCATCATCGTCTTCTCCTTGTTGATTTGAATTTTGAGCTTCCCCTCCATTGGTTAGAGAATCTTCAGTGGTGGTCAATTCCTTGATGAGAAGTCCAAGTACTTCTATGATAGAGTTACGCATTGGATAGGACTGGAAGAGGGTTGAGAGAATGGGGAGTAAGGGAGTGAGTGTGGGAAGAACAACAACAGCAGAGGGAGAGAAATAGATCTCGTCTACCTCTCTTGCTCAAATGTCGCGTCTTTTTTCTTGTATCTCAGTTCGAAAGACTCTATAGATCAAGTTAAAGACCTTCGAACAGCGAAAGACGCGAAGCTGTTCCTTGAATGAATGGTTGTTTGTCTTTCTTTATCTCTTTTCCAACCATCCTTCCTCCTGTAACTCGTTCTCTTCCGTTCCCTCGCTCAAAGCAAAGACTCACCTCACTATCCAAATGTTTCATCAACAAACTGATTTGTTTCAAAGTAGATCTAGGACTGATTTCCGTAAACCTAACCAAGAATTTGGCGAAACTCTTTGGACTTTTCAAATCACTACCATTAAAAGTTTTATTCCCAATTTCTCTCAATACCTCTTCTCCCAATCTTTCATAATCGAATTCCACTCTCATGATACCCAACAGTTCAGCCATTGGTTCAGCCAAGTGTTCAAAGTATTGTAAAGCTTGAATGATTGAAGTTTGAGCTGAAAAGGCTTGACCATGAGCTTTGACACATTGACAAACCACCTTGAAGATTCCTAATTTGATGGTTTGATTCTTCAGATAGGATTCAGTTTCTTGTAATTGTAAAGCAGGACGTAAGATACAAGTTGAAATGAAAGCATCTCTAATGGAAGAAATTGGGAATAATCTTGAGGATTGAAGACGTAAAGCTTTAGACATTGTACTTAGAATTGAAGGTAAAGAATCAGACCAATTCCAATCATTCTTCTTTGATGATGAAGTGGCTTTCTTCTTTCCAGTTGCAGTAGAAGTGGTAGTGGATGAATCCTTGTTTGAAGCCTTTTCAGCTACAGAGATTAACCAACTTAGGATGAAAGCGAATCTTTGTAAGGATTCTGAATGATTTGAATAAGCTTTGCCATCATCTGAATCTTTGAAAGTGGAATCCAATTCCAAGTTAAAGAAGAGACGACAGAGTCTATTAATTTGTATCGATGGTTGTTTTGATAGGAAATGGAAATGTTTGAGAAAGGATCTTAAATGATCAAAAGTCAAGCTGGATTGAATGGAATCTGGATCTGAAGATAATGAATCCACCAATTCATCCAAGGCTGAAGTGATTTCAGATGGTTGGAGATCTGCGAGATAGATTTCCTCTGGGATTAGATATGGCTCATCAGAGAGAAGTTGCAGTTCATTGCAGAGATCAAAGTTGCTGGTTGGATGACTAGAGGATGATGGTTGCGTCTGTTGAGAACCAATGTCGGCATAACTCATACTGAATGCCAGAGTTGTTGCTCTTGAGGACCAGGGATAGATTCGATGGATGGATGGTGTTGTTGTTAGATTGGTGTTGGTCCTGCCCAACCTCCCGATTCTTCTCTCTATCTCCCTACAGATCCACACCAAAAAAAAAAAAAAAAAAAAAAAAGATTCTTCATTCCTAATAGGCTTTTGCAGCTTCATCCTTTGCCTTCAATTGCGCGTCATTAGAGAAGCCTCGACATCGTCTCTCGCGTCCACGTCCAAATCGCAGTCATCAAAAAGGGTATGGTTAGATTGAGATCAAAGCTTGAAATACAACAAAGAATAAGAAAAGCAAAGATAAAGTCCAAGTATCATTTCTCACCAAAGTCAGAAGGCAAAGGAGGAAGGGAGAAATATCGTCTTCTCCCTCTCTCTCCCTTCCCTCATCCCATTCCCTTTCTAATAAGCACTAGCAATCCCACCTTTCCTACTATCACTAGCCCCATAAACCACCTGTTTCCTTCCAGGTCCAACCTTCATTACAGCTTGAACTTCACTCAAAGCCCAATCTATATCCGTCATTAAAATCTCATGTCCTCTACTTTTCAGACTCTCTATCAAATCCTCATCGTAACCAGTTTCTATTTGAGCTTGAGGTGGTAATAATTGATGATGAATTCTAGGTCTTTCAATCGCAGAAGATAAATCCAAACCGAATTCCAAATTAGTCAAGACGGATCCTATGGCTGGGAAAATTCGTGAACCACCAGAACCTCCAATTGCTAGATAGAAGGATCCATCTGAGTTTTCTAGGATTGAAGGGGGCCATACTTGAAAGTGGTCTTTTGCCTGAGAGAGAGGGAAGAGATGGGAAGAAATAAGAAATGAGAATGAGGATAGTACCATAAGGAAACGAAAGACTTTTCAGAAAGAGACTCACCTTCGGCAGGATAATTATAAGGAGAAGGATATAAACCAAAAGCATTTGGAACTCCAGGAATGGAATTATCATCCATTTCATCATTCAAAATGATACCAGTCTTAGGATCTAAAACTTGAGAACCGAAGATCAAATTGACAGTACTAGTCAAAGCAACTGCCATACCATTTTTATCAACCACTGATAAATGCATCGTACCATGATTTTCTTTAACGTCATAAATTGGTTGATACCAATCTGTATCATGAGTTCTATCGAAAGAAATATTTGATCTCTTCAAATCAGCTTCTCTTTTCGTAGAAATTTCAGAAATCCTTTTCAATGCATGTGGTGTTAAAAAATCTGGATCTGCAATTTCTGTCCTTTGTGCAGAAGAGAATTTCATAGATTCAATCAATAAATGATTGTTTAATCCTGAATGTAAACCATCCTTCTTTGAGAAATAATTCGGGAAACCTTCTAAGATGTTTAAAAGAGATAATAAAACTGGTCCTGAAGTAGGTGCATTCGTTGTCCAAACTTTTTTCCCTTGGAAACTTCCTTCTAATGCAGATGATACTTTGGCTTTGTAATCTTTTAAATCTTTCAATGTCAAAATTCCACTTTAGATTGGACTTTTTCAACCAAGATTTAGCAATTTCTCCTTCATAAAAGATTCCAGGACCATTTTTAGAAATCTTTTCCAAAGTTTTGGCATAAGCTTCTCTTTTCAAAACATCTCCTTCAACCAATAATGAACCTGTATCTTTATTGATGAAAATTTCCTTTCCAATCTGGATCATTCAACATGAAAGAACCAAACAATTTCAACCTTCTCTCTAATTCTTTGGAAGTCTTACTACTTTTGGCTATTTGAATGGAAGGTTTCACTAATCTTTCCCATGGTAAGACTCCCCATCTCTTATGAGCTTCTTCTAAACCTCGAAGTTCTCCTGGTACTCCTACTGCCAATCCACCGACTCGAGCTGCTAATGGTCTACCTTTGAACATTGTCGAATTCGATCCAGTAGGTCCAGTCTCACGGAAATCTATCGTTGTATGTTCTGAACAATGAGATTTGGAGGAAGAGGAAGGACAAGCAGTAGGAGATCTGACAATCATGAATCCTCCTCCACCAATTCCGGAAGAGAACACTGTAAGACAAGAGAGGAGAGAAAGTCAAAGACAGATAGGGTTCGAAGAGTTGGGATCGAGGAAAGACTCACTGTTCAGAACTCCAACGCAAAGAGTAGAAGCAATGGCTGCATCCACAGCAGATCCATCGTCTTTCAAGACTGTCGAAAGATTAAGAAGAGAAGATTGAGAGGAGAAGAAAGAAGAGAAACGGACTTAAGAATCTAAGGTTGAAAGCTCGACTCATTTCGACATTGATGATGCTGTCTGCTCCTAGATAGATTTGAATTGAAGGTCTAGATATTGCCTTGCATTTCCAAAGCTATCCATAAAGAGAATGTTGAGGGAAATCCTTCTCTACCTGATTCTATCTCATGACTCATGGGGCTCATGCCTTACTCTTCTCTTTTGCTCTATCTTCTAAATTTCCACTCACCATCCAATCCAACTTCACTACAGATAGGGTTTTCAGTAGCCACTGCTCCCTTTTTACCCTTTGCAAGAACGGCAGAGTAGGGTCTTCCCTTTCTACCTTGCCTCTCTCTGCTATCTTTGATCTCCTGAAAGACTACAGTGACGACGGTAGCAGCGCGTAGCGAGACATAGAAGGATGACTAGAGACTTGACTACCAATCTTGCAGTCTTTGTTGATAATCTACGTGAATTTTGATGATTTCTGCTGTTGCCGTTGTCGAGTAAAGGAGTGGATTCTGAATTAGAATTAGGATTGGCCATGATTGAGATTGTTCGGTGGGACTTTCCTTCCTTCCTTTTATGTTGAACCTTCTATTCTCCTGTTCTCTACACTCTTTAATCCGATAAGCCTTTGACGATTCTATGAGAGGATGATGGAGGATATTAGAAAGAGTCTGTCGACAGACTCGACTCTTTCTCTCCTTCCCCACTCCATCCAAAATTGACATTCTACAAATCCTTTCCTTTCCAAACCAAAAATGAGGAAATGGGGATCAAAACAACTTCATCAATCCATTCCAGTACACATTCACTCAACCTATCAGCCAGAAACTACAAATCTTCATCAAGGCCTCGGTTCGTCATCTTCTTCAACTTCATTCGACTCTACTTCTAAGTACCTAGAGAGACAAGAACAAGAAACCGACTACAACTCATGGCACTCATTCACAACCGGAACCTCAGCTTCAACTTCGTCAGATAAAGCTTCAGTCAGAAGATCCGCTCCAATCTTCGTCAAAGCCACTTCTTTAAGCTTGACTCCGGATCAAATCAAAGACAGAAGTTCGAAATTGGAATCCGAGAGAATCAGAAAGCTAGAGGAAAGCCTGGATTCTATCGTCAACGATAGGAAAGGAAAGGGAAAGGCTAGGGATCAAGATGATCAAGAAGTTGAAAAGATTGGAAAGGGTGAAGAATCATCTCTCACTACGTCTGACAAACAGCTCACAAGAAAGGAGACCCTTCGAGAGGAAAACGGATCAAGTAGTTTGGATGCTTCAGATTCCAACGAAGCTAGGATTGAACCTCGGAGATCAGGCTTTTCTTCTTTTTACGAGTCATTTAAAAAAGAGCTTTCTTCCAGACCTCAACCCGCACCTTCTGAAACCTCTAGTCCGAATCCTAGTATCCAGACTCAACCGTCAACATCAAGAGAAGATCTCAAAAGGAAAAGAGAGTATGAGAAGAGGAAGACTTCGAGTTCAAAGCGAAGTGAAGAGGATTGGTTCATTTCGAAAGCTCAAGAAGCAATGAGGGTTCAACGAGAGAAGAATAGATTGGAATCGTCTCTAAGTGAGACACATACTTCTTCTGAGGATGATGACAGTCATAAAGAGATATCCGCTCTAGAAACATCAAGGAACATCGACGACCCTTCCCAAACAACTTCGAAAGAAGGTCGATGTTCGATCTGCTCTGGGAAGCTTCCGATTCCTTTGACTTCTGAATCTCAAGCAGATCATAACAGGTCATTAGGTCATAGATTGGCCTTGGATTCTTCGAAACCTTTACCGATACAACTACCTTCAAGTCATTCTTCTATCAGACCTACTTCACAAATTGACACGAATCAAAAGTTCAAATCGAAAGGGAACGATCTGAAGAAGTTCAGGTTGAAAGATGATAACAAAGGATATGGTTTGCTCTCTAAGATGGGTTGGAAAGAAGGGATGGGATTGGGAAGAGAAGAAGAAGAAAGAACGGAAGAAGTTGTTGATACGGTCGAACATTTGACCACTTCTGGAGAAGACAAAGTCAAGAGCGGCTTAAGTAGTCAAGAGGCAATCATGGTTGATGAGAAAAGTGACGTTGAAGGTCAAGAAGAAAGTCGGGAAGATCTAGCAACATGGGAAGATATCGCTTCTTCAGAACCTGAACCGAATCCTATCTCCAAACAACCCTCATCCTCAACCAAACCAAAACCAAAACCGATTCCAAAATCCAATCGAACTTTAGAACCGATCTCAATCAAGTTGAAAAACAATCGATTAGGTTTAGGCGCTTCTTCTAGAAATCTTAAACCAACTTTGTTGACTAGAGATGAAGAGGATGATAATGTGATTCGGTCTAGAAACTTCACACCGATTAGGAAATCAGAATTGAAGAGACAGAGAAAGAATGGTGAAAGATTGGAAGGAGGGACTATGGAGGATAAGAAGGTAAAGGAAGGAAAGAGACAAAGGAAAGAAAGAGAAGAAAGAGAAAAAAGGGAATGGAGATTGTTGAGAGAGAGTTTGGGTTGAGAGAGAGGGTTAGAGATGTTGTGACTTTTTTTAATCCTTGATTGACTTGAAAGTGTCTGGCAGGGGCTGATGGAGAGGGGGATTGAAAAGGGCTCCCAAAAACGTGATCTTGGTGAGAGAGGCGTTGAGGAGAATAACAAGATTCAAAACTTGCTTGTCCATCCTCGTCTTTCTCTATCTTCTCCAGACCACAATCATCAAGGAATTCAGAACTGAAAGAAAGGAATTGTTTCCCTGGATCCAGAAATAGATCGAGAATCAAGACTCAATAGAATCAAGAAGTGTTTCAAGGCAAACACACCATTCTGTAGATACATACAATCAGGAGAAAGTCGTGCAGGGAATGGCTGAATCTTCAATCACAGTCGCTGGTGAGTACAATTCGAGTTAGATGAAGCAAAGTCAAGAAGCAAAATCATGAATGTAAAGATTGGATGGATGGGCAGGATGAAAGGTGTTGGCTGAGACCAACACACAGCAGATTGATTGATTGCTTATTCCAGTCATTAGATGGGACTGCCTCTGAGAGCCGAAATCATACTGAATCCAAACAATAGAATTCAATCAACCTTGCCTATCAGCAATTTGAGCTCATCCATCTTGATCTCCACCTCTCCCATCCGAAACCATCAACCCATCCCACCTCTCTCCTCTCACTCAGTGAGAATCAGACCATTCTCTCCTCCAGAAACACTCAAATTAGCTCCAACAGATGTTCCAGCTCCATTTCTAGGCGACGGTGGTCTAGGCGTCTCTCCCATCAAACAAGATCCACCTAGAAGAGCAGGTGGTGGTGGTGGTTATCTCAAGTCTATCCTCAATGCAGTCGATGACAAGGTTCTCATCTTTGATCCTCCAACTTCAAATCCACTTCAGAGAATGTATACTGGTGGATCGGGAGCCAAGAAAGCTAGAGATGTCAGATATGCTTTCGATAGAGTCTTGGGTCCTGAAACTAGACAGGAAGAGGTCTTTGAAGAAACTACAAAGAAATTGTTGGATGGTGTCATGAAAGGTTGGAATGCTAGTGTATTTGCTTATGGAGTGAGTAACTCGTCATGGGAAGAAGGTTCTGAGGTAGAGAGAGTGGGCAAATCTCGAGAGGTGGGAGTGTTGTTGTCGAAAGCCTCTCCTTGATCTCTCTTGCAAGATCCCAAAGATGCGAACCAAAAAGAGTTTTCTAGATTGCATATACTTACTATCCTTCCATCTTTTCTACCTCTTTCTTCTACAGGCAACTGGTTGTGGAAAGACTCACACAATCTCTGGATCTCCAGAAGATCCTGGAGTCATCTTCTTGACGATGAGAGAACTCTTTACTAGGATAGACGAACAATCTTCAGAATCCGAATTCGCAGTCTCTCTTTCCTACCTGGAAATCTACAACGAATCGATTCGAGATCTTCTTTCTCCGAATCCCACTCCAGCTGGTCAAGGTCTACTGCTCAGAGAGGATTCGACAAACAAGATGAGCGTCGTTGGAATTACTGAACATCAACCGAAAGATGCAGAAGAAGTCTTGATGATGATCACAGATGGAAATAGGAGGAGAACAATGTCTCCTACTGAAGCAAATGCAGTCTCTTCAAGATCTCACGCAGTCCTTCAAATCAACGTCACTCAAAGACCTAGAACTGCTGGAATCACTGAAGAGACGACTTCTGCTAGTCTCAACATCATCGATCTAGCTGGATCAGAGAGAGCAAGTGCAACTAGAAACAATGGAGCTAGGATGAAGGAAGGGGCAAACATCAACAAGTCTCTTTTGGCTTTGGGAAACTGCATCAACGCTCTCTGTCAACCCGGAATCGTAGGATCAAGAGGAAAACACGTTCCATACCGAAACTCCAAGTTGACTAGACTACTCAAGTTCTCTCTAGGTGGAAATTGCAAGACTGTCATGATAGTCTGTGTTTCACCATCTTCTGCTCACTACGACGAAACTCACAACACTTTGAAGTACGCAAATCAAGCCAAGAACATCAGGACGAAAGTCACTAGAAACATGATGAACGTCGATAGACACGTTGGAGAATACGTTCAGGCAATTCATGAACTCAAGGAAGAAGTAGCTGAATTGAAGAAGAAGTTGGACGACAAAGGTATGATGGAGAACGCTAGGGAGAAGAGAAGAAGAGAAGATCTAGAAAAGGAAGTAGAAGAAGCAAACAAGAGAATGAAAGAGCATACATTCAACGTCAGAGGAGTGGTAGCTCAGAAAGCTCCAATGGAAGCTCTTCTACTAGGAGCTGAAGCTAGATTGGAACCGATGAAATCAAGAATCAGAGATTTGGAGAAACAACTTTCGGAGTACTCAAATGGAATGAAACCCTCAGATCTTCAAACAGAACTCAACATTCTCAAGACATTGACAGAGAAAGATGAAGCAATCGTTACTGATTCGGATCTCAGAAGTGGTCAGAACGCTCTTCAGAATAGTCTTCAACTACAAAATGCGATCATCGTAGCTGCTTCTCAAAACACCAAGTTCAAAGATTCTCTCGCAGATGCTGAGGAGTTCTCCGCTGCTGGAAGTACTCTTGGAGCTAGAGCAGCTTCAGAGGTCAGAATCTTAGGTTCTTCTCTTCTTCACGAAGTCAGAGCTGCTCATTCCGCTGCTCGCTTCGATGCTCTGACTCCAATTCTTTCAGCTCAAGCTTCCAACGTTAGGGATTTGGTTCATATCGTAGCTAGATGCATGGCAGCTATGGGAGAAGCAGCTGGTCGACTCGACGAAGCTGGAACGGAAGGACTTTCGGAAATCTCAAACAGTCTCAAAGCAGTCACCAACGCCAATGAGGAAGTCTTTCAAGCAATCATCACTCGCAATGGAGGATCTAGAAACTCTTCAGCTCAACAAGTCTTAGCTCCAGCGAGAGCTTACGATTCCGTCTCTTCGAAGAATCCTTCGACTTCAGCTCTTCGTGGTCCTAGGAATTCTTTGGCTAGAGCTGTCTCTACTTCTTCTGCTGCTGTCGCTGTCATGGCTCCTCCAAGAGCTCCCATTAGATCTCGTAGGAGCAGCGTCATGACTACTGCTCGTGGCGCAAACTCTCCAAAGAGGAATAAACCTGTGGCTTCTGGTCCTCCATCTCATCTCTCATCGAGACTCTCTCACGTCGCTGGTTCTCCTAGGTCAAAGTTCGGAAGAAGACAGAGCATGATGTCGGGTGGAGCTTCAGCAGGAGGAGGAATGAACGCTGTCACTCACGCTGCCAAATCAAGAGGTTCCACGAGGAGGCTCAGTGCAGTCCTCGCTCCACCTCCTCTAAAGAAGACTTTTAGATGGGCAGATGAGACTGGAGAAGGATCTCTGGATGATCATGGAAAGGCTTCAAAAACTAGGATCTCGGAAGAACCTCCTTCCAATGCTTCTCATCATCGTAACGACAAGAGAGTTCCTTCTGCTTCCAGATCATCTTCAAACCCTACTTTTTCACAACGTCAGACCAACCTAGCATCAGATGATTCAAGTCTAGAACAGCTTCCTACACCACCGCAAGTCACTGGAAGAGTTGCAGCTATCAGAGCTGGAGCAAAATCGTCGGTCGATTCCGACAGCTCTGGAACTGAATGGGAAGACTTCATAGCTGAAGCCCCAGTCATTTCTTCTTCTCTCTCTTCGGCTAGGATCGATCCTCCGCTCCCTTCAGTATCTCAGCCTTCAAAGAACAGAAGAGCAAGCATCAGATCCAACATGTTCAACAGCAAATTCTTGGCTGCAAAGAAAGGAGTGGAATCGAATGGACTCGGCTCCGTCGAAGAGGCTGAAGGAAACGAAGAGCAGAACAATTTCAGAAAACCTCATTCAAACGGTCGTAGAACAGCCTCTGGATCTAGTGCCAGACCTCCAACCTCTTCAAAAGGGACACTACCTAGAACCAGAGCCGTTTCTTCACCAAGTTCAAGTTCTCCACCTGGATCTCAAGATGACGACAGCAGCTCTTCGAGATCTCCCTTTTCAGAAATGAAGAATTCACGTTCCCAACCTAGTCTCAACGTTCGTCAAGGTCCATACGAGAAGAGTAGACCTAGCGCTAGTGGACCGATCAGAAGGAAATCTAGAGCTTCTGGTGGATTGAGCTCTTCGACTTCTTTCCATGCTTCGAGCGATAATGAGAAGAGAGTCAAGTCATCATTTCCAAGACCAAGTACTTCTTCCTTCATGGCTCCAACTGCATCTTCTGCTAATAGAGGAGCAAGCAAAGGAAGTGCTCCTCCTTCTATCACCTCTGCTCGAGCTAGTGGTCCACCAGGAAACACAGCTGCGAGAAAAGGGGGATCGACCTTACCTTCCAATCCTCCTAGTACTCTTCACGGTAGATCTTCGCATCAAAATCTTAACTCAAGTTTCAGTAGTATGGCAAATTCTAGCATGTTAAGCACCGCCAGTAGTGTCAATCCCTTCTCTGTCAGAAGCACTACTCCAACTTTCCCTCCGAATAGTAGTACTTCCTCAAGTCTCAACAATTCGAAAGCTCCTTGGCGTTGATCGTCTAGATTCTCAAGTTCCCTTGTCTCTCAAATAAAGCTTCGCATGTCGTCAATTTTCTTTTCCCTTTCAGAACAAAGCCTCTCTTATTTCATTCTCGTCTTGCATTCAACCTATTTCCTACTAATGTCTCTTTTTCATGTCTCTATTCTTGGTCCTTTCATATGACACACTTCATTTGTTCTCTGATATCGTCAACTCTTTCATGTCTCGATCTAGACTCGTACGCTTTTGTAAATCTATAAATCTAAAGCAACGATGACCTACATTCGCTTGACACGTTCGTCTCAACATGGAATCAAGAGGCCCACCTGGCGTAATTTAAACATTCAATTCAATTCAATTCAACATGGAATCGTCTTCATTTCGAGACGATACATAGCTTCGAATGGTATCGGGAAATCAATCTTCTCGACGAGCAGAAACATCGAGAAGCGAAAACAAATTCGAGAGTCCTAGTCAGGTGAGATTTTGATTTCGCTCGTCTGGGAGAGAGCTCGCCTTCGACTTTCTCAAGACACGCTCTCGCCCAAAGAGACTCGACCCTCATGATATGGAATGTGCTGAAGAAAGATGACAGCTATGAGAAAGAAAATGCATGAGCATACGCAGATATTTTTGTCCGCTCAATTGCGTCTCGTCTGCATATGCGCAGGCGGCAAGTTCATCCATCTTTCGTTCTCTATTAACCTCATCCATCTTTCATCTCATCAGAAATCCAAAAGAAATCAAAATCATGGCTGCACCAAGCAAAGATACTGGAGTCAAGGCTGAGAAATTCGAGGAATTCGATTAGTGAGTCAAGAAACTTAGTTCTTCGTTGTCGAAGTCTCGTCCAAGTTTGATTTACCTCAATGCTACCGGTTCTTGTCCACTAACTTCCTCGTTCTTCTCTTTTCTTATTAAATATTGACTCTAACTTCAACAGTGTCATCGTTGTGAGTGCTATCAATTAGCATGAGACTATGCAAATGTAGAACTTTCTGCTACCGCGCGGTCTTCTGTGCTGATCTTTCTCTCTCACTCTTCCTTTCCTCTCTGGTTTCTAGGGTGGTGGAACTGCAGGTATGAATCTCTTCTCAACAAGAACGATATCGATCCACAGATCTTTCCCTTCTCGTTCTTTCTTCCTTACTGACGGCCTTGACCCACTCTTTCGCGCGTTCGACCTCCTCTTTGGATTTGCAGGTCTCACTGTCGCAGCTCGTCTCTCTGAAGATCCGAACGTCACTGTAGGAGTCATCGAAGCTGGAAAATGTGAGTGCTACCATAGATTGAGGATGTTTTGAAGAAAACTCGAATCATCCTGTTCTCTCTATCATATCTGACTTTCACCCGTTTGCTCCTCTCGAACTTTCTTCATTGATCTCCAGGGAGACCTGATGATGATAAGATCGACGTTCCAGGTTTCGTTTCCCAGACGTAAGCATCCCTTTGCCTTCATCTTCTTCTCGAGTCCTGCTAACTGAAACTTGAATATGCCGCCCTTTCAACTTCTGATCATTACAGTTTAATGGATCCAACCTACGATTGGTGTTTGAGTACCGTTTCTCAGAAACATTCGAATGATAGAACATTCCCTTGGCCAAGAGGAAAGGTTCTTGGAGGTGAGTTGGAAGGTCTTGCTTGCATCGATTTCGAGCAAGACAACGAAGAAAGGCGAATCGATCTTGATCGTCATCCTCCCCTCCCCTTTTTTGTGTTTTATTTCTCAGGTTCTTCTGCACTCAACTATTTTGTTGCTCAAAGAGGTGCAAAGGAAGAGTACGACTACTTCTCTGAACTCAACAATGGGAAAGGAGATTGGAACTGGAAAGACTTCGTCAAATACGCTTCAAAAGCCACTACCTTCCACGAAGCTACTTCCGAACTTCAGAAGCTCAATCATGCTACTGGTCTCAAGGAAACTCATGATTGGGAAGGTGACTCGGGACCTATTCAGCTCTCTTACTCTGACTGGTTCACTGAACCTCAAGTTCATTGGTTCGAAGCCCTCAAACAGCTCGGTCTTGACCATGTCTCTGACGGTCTTTCTGGAGAGAACACAGGAGCTTGGATCAGTCCTTGTACTGTCTCCCTCGATAAGAAGAGAAGCTACGCTGCTTCAGCCTACTACGAGCCAAATCGCTCAAGAAAGAATCTTTCAGTTCTCTGTGACGCTCAAGCAACTTCGATCTCTCTCTCTTCAGACTCGACTCCAAAGGCTACTGGAGTTCATTTCGATTCAGAAAACAGGTCTTACCACGTCAAAGCCACGAGAGAAATCATTCTTTCAGGTGGCAGTGTCCATTCGCCTCAATTGTTGGAGCTCAGTGGAATCGGAAACAAGGAAATCTTGAACAAGTTCGGCATCGAGGTTAGAGTCGACAACCCAAACGTGGGAGAGAATCTTCAAGAGCATCTCTTCTGCACCTCTTCTTACGCTTTGAAACCTGGTTTCGAAACTTGGGACAAGATGAGACAGCCAGACTTTGCCAAAGCTCAGATGGAAAAGTATCATTCTGACGGTCTAGATAGAGGATTAGCAACTTCTTCTTTCTCTGGTTTCGCTTACCTACCTCTGTCCCAATTCATGTCTAAGGATGAATTGGAGGTATTGAAGAAAGATGTCAAGAGTCAAGACTTCTCCAAGTACTCAAAAGGTGCCGTCAAAGGTTTAGAAAAGACTTTGGAATGGGTTGAAGGAGACAAGAATTCCAAGGTTCCAATGATGGAGCACACCTTTGCTCGTGAAGTCTTGTTGCTTTCTGAGGTCTGAGAAAGAGCTCTCAAAAGTTAAAGGGAAAGCTACGAGAAGACTGACTTTGCCTGTTTACCTACTCTCTACTTCCTCCGTCTTCCGACAGCTGGTTTCCTATCTCCTGCTTCAGCTCCCAAAGAGAAGGTAGAGTACATCTCAATCGCTAGCTGTCTTCAGCACTCATTCTCTAGAGGAAGTATCCATCTTCAATCCAGGGATCCTTTCCAGCCTCCTGCAATTGACCCTCATTACCTCGAATGCGACTCTGATCTCAAGGTTCTGGCTAAGGCCGTCAAGTATTGCGACGAGATTTTTAATATTCAACCACTCAAAGACTGCATCGTTGAACGTCAAGATCCAGACCCAGAGAAGTACAAGACCGACAAAGATTTCGAAGAAGTGAGTGGCGTGCGATATTGATATTGATATCGATTCGATTCGTTTCTTCTTCTTCTTCTCGAATCGATCAACACACTGACGTCAAATCGATCTGCTTACTGTTTCTCTTCTCTTATCTCAGTTCGTCAAAGAGCACTGTAGTCCCATGTACCATCACGTTGCTACTTGTTCAATGATGAGCAAAGAAGATGGAGGTGTCGTCAACGAAAGATTGCAAGTCTATGGAGTTGATTCGCTTCGCGTAGTTGATGCCAGGTGAGTTTCAAAACATTAGATCGGAGACAAGTCTTCAACATTCAGCCTCAAGGCGACTCGGAGCAGAAGCATTGTTCAGAGACTTCAAGCTTCAAGCCTGGACTGACGTACTGACGACGCGCATCTCTTCTCTCGCTTCTTTCGTGACAGTGTCATCCCTCTTCACGTCAGTTCTCCTATTGTCACGTAAGTTTTGATGCGAATCAAATATGAGACTCATTGTCGCATTCATCCGTTCGAGGAGACGACCTGACCTTGATTCTCATTCCTTGTCTTCCGTTCGACCGTTCTCTTTATCTACGACAGTGCTGTCTATGCTATTGCAGAGAAGGCTGCTGACATGATCAAGGCAGACAACCTGGTCCAACTCTCCAATGGCTCACTCAAAGTTTGAAGATGAGCTTCGAGCTCTGCAGCCTGGTAGCGTACCACTTTTCTCTTTGCTGTCTTTCTTTTCTCCTGTCTCTAGTCCAAAGTTCCCCATCAAATGAGCTTGTACGTAAAACGACGTCAGTGTGACCCATAATCACGACTCAATTTGTATCGTCGACAATCAGACTTCGGTCTGCCATGAGAAGAGTGACTTTCAAGCTTTGTATTCTCAAAACCTTCGAGATCCAAGCCTTTACACACCAGAGGATCAAGTTTGTTTCTTTTCTTTCTTCAATCTCAAACGACTTTTCCTTTCTACTCTTCTCTTCGCAATTGGGAACTTCACCTCAACGTAGAAAAGGAAGAAGGAACGAGAAGCTCAAGCAAAACCGAGAGGAAACGCGAGATTATGAGTTCATTTGTTTGTAGTTTACAATGGAAAGTGGAAGCAAAGTCACTGGAATACAATATCGAGGGAAAAGGAAGAGGAGGTCACGAACCACATTTTGTCAAAGCGTAAGCCATTTCTCGTGGAGAGAGCGAGCTAGAGATGCGTTTCCACTGGTCATGTAAATCAAAGAAAGATTGTAGGCAGCCTCTTTGTACATTGCGAAGCCTGCATTCTGAGAGGACAACGGATGATTAATGGTAGAAGAAGGGACGAAAGAAGAAGTCAGAATGTCGTCAAAGCTTCGAGAGCCCAAAGAACACAACGACCATATGCAAAAACTCACTACAGTGTCCACACCTTTGCTAGATGCCTCTTCTTGAAGACGAAGGACCTTCTCATAATGAGGTACTGCTAGATGCAAAAGACCTGAGAATGAAAGTAAAGAGAAAAAAAAGAGGCGTCTCAGTAAATTCGCCCTTAAGTTCTACTTCATCTAGCACTCGACTCACCGAGATGATGGAAAGCTCTACCGAAATTGTACTCGGTTTCTTGATTCGACCCTTCTCTAGCGTCTCGATACAGGCTCATGAAAGTCATACCCTGCAATTGTAGCGAGAGAATTCGACAGTCAGCCAAAAGATCTTTCGATGCTCTTCTTTCGAATAGACTCACCTGAAGAACGAGGTGATTTCTATTATCTACCTCTCTAGGAATCACTCTTCCAAGACAAGTAGTCGCGACCATAAGACAAGTCAAAGCGTCTTGAGGTTCACGAGCGTAAGCTCTTAGGAAGTAAGCTAAGAGCAGGCAACAGATGGGAGTGAGACGGAGTGAGCACAAAGTGAACTTAGCACGAGACTTCTACAGTCCAGGATCTCTCAAAATACTCACAAAGAGCGCTGTTATAACTCCTTCCCATCAACAAGATTGATCCATAGAAGATCTCTCCAATTGGACTATTCTTGTCAGGATAACCATATCTTCTTCTAGCAAGACGTTCCGAAGCAGTCGGAGCACCCATTGGATCTAAATCATTCTCCGGAAAAGCCTCTTCTTCTTCAATCTCACTATCATCTTGATTCTGTTCTTGATCACTTCCACTCTCTGCACTAGCCAAAGACTTGGATCTAGCTTTCTCAGGTTTACGATTGAGAGGACGGTACCATCGATTGGTAAGATTGTTGAAGGAATGATAACGACCAGCTGCGATAGTCTCAATCAGACGTAATCGGCGGTGATAGATCTTGGCGTGAGCAGATTCAGAGAATGCCTTCACTCCATAAACGTTTGTGACGTTTCCGATCGCTGCGACGAGACGAAGAGGTTCATCTAGGAACTGGTAAGTCGTTGGAAGTGCTCTGAGAAGAGAGAAGAGTGCATCGTAGTCTCTGGCATACAGAGAGCATGCTAGAAGAGTAGAACAGTGAGAGATTGAAGAAAGAAGGGGGAGAAGGTCAGCCTCAGCCCTTTCGAAAATCGTAGCACTCTCCTCGAGTTACTCACAAGCTTGACACAGGGTCAAAGCCAACTTCCTTTCTTCGGAGTTGTGGATGACGTTGGAGTGGATGATGTCGTTGAACATCTCTTTGGCTGCTTCGTAATCTCCGACTCTGGTCAAAACGAAAGCGTACTGAGTGACAAGGCGAAGAGAGAAGAGAGGGAGAGGAAACGAAGGTCAGTGTATGCGAAGAAAGCCTTCGTTCCCAATGAGCGAAAAAGGTAGTACTGACCTGCATGAAGAGTCCTATCCACTGATCGAGATCAACTTTTCTGAACGAAGTATGCTCTTTGCTGACTACTTCTTCCTCCTCTTCCAGATCTTCGCCGGCTTCGTTGTCTGCAAGATCGAGAAAGAAAAAAAAAAAACCAGTTTGAGTAACAGGAGCAAAGCAGATCCAAACAGAACAAACACTTACACATTCTATCCTGAATTCGAGACATCAACTCTGTTGCTTGACTATCGAGATCTTTACGTTTTCTTTTACGAAAAGTTCTGACGACTCCTTTGAATTTAGAAGTACGATCTCTAGGGAACAAAGCTCTAGTTCCTCTAAAGCCTTCGACCAAAGTATGAGCAGTTTCCATCCATTCTCTAGTAGCTACTATACGTTTAGCTCTATCCAAAGAAGCTTGCTCCTCTTCATCTTCAGGTTGAGAGAAGTCTTCTCGAGATGCCAAAGCTTCTCTAGCTCTCATTTCTTCTTCTTCAGTCAATTCTCCATCCAGAATGACATCTCTATGCCACCAATCATCAGAGAAGATCAATTCTCCTTGAAGTCTTAGACTTGACCACATGTCTTGAACTTGTTCTTCTCTCTGCTTCTCAAGCTTTTGCCTTTGAGTCGTAGTCATTTTTCTGACTCCAGATTTCGAACTGGAACTCTTTCTAGGCTTCTGACCAGATTGGTTACTAGTGATGCTGACTTCGTCGAAGAAGGAAAGTTGGCTTTGAAGTTGTTGCTGAGATTGCTCTGCAGCTTCTTGAGCTAAAGAGGTGTCGGTGGCATTGTTCTCTGCTTGCTGGAGAGCCTGACGAGTTCGAACGACTGTGATGTGAGGGAAAGAGACCACGGGAGAGATAAGAAGGCTCAGTTATTCTTCAGGCGAAAACACGAGCAAGCGCATTGAATTTCCTCACTCACCTTCGTTGACGAGTTGAAGAGCTCTGTAACGATCTCCCAGCTCTTCGAGAATCTCAGCCAGACGAAGCTTAGAGGTCAAATCTTCTTTCTCGGTATCGACGACTGATCAAGACAAGAAAAAGAGAGCATTGAACACGTGAGTGATAATCCACCTTCACGAGAATCAGAGGCTTTCGAAACTCACTGCTCTCGTAGTAGCTTACCGCCGCTTTGAGATCTCCTTTAGCGTAGTAAGCAGAAGCTAGACGACTGTAGTTCTCGACGTGATGATGACGATGGGTTTGCTGAAGGTGAAAACGATGAGGGAAATGAGGAGTCAGAGGTGCAAACGTGAGAGCTAGCGTGGAGACGGAATACAAAGAAACCAGATTCAACTCACCTCGTCGCTCTTGAGAAGAGCATTTATGAGCAAGATGGCTTCGTCCCACATCTGAGCCTCGATGTACTGATTTGCGATATCTACGAATCTGTCACTGTGCTGATCGGGATCGACTCCAGCAGTCAAGATATCGAAGTGACGCTGATCGGAAATGGATGAGAAGTGAGAGAAATCGTGAGTCGCAAATTTTCGAGCTTCGGACTCGAAAGAGATCTCTGCTCAATGTCAACTCACTTTACCTTCTTTCAGTTCACCAGAAGAAAGCCTAGCTCTTCCCAAGCTCAATCTCAAATCGTCATCCAAAGGGTGAACAGGAGCTCTATCTATAGCTCTACCTTTTTTACCATCTCTCTTACCACCATTTGGATCTTCTCTATCATCATCGAATTCTCTATCATCTTCCAATTCATCCCAAAACTTTTCATGACCTCTACCTTGAATCCATCTAGTTCCTTGACGAATGGTATCAATAGCTTCATCATATCTATGAGTCCAAAGATAAGCTTCAGCCAAAGTATGAATCTGATGAATAGAGTAATAATTCCCATTTGCTAATAAAGCTCTGGCATGATCTAAAGGTAAATTACCTCTGATTGCATTGATGTTGATTTTATTTCGATCTGGTACTCGAAGATCTCCTTTTGGGAAAAATCTCTTTGCATGTTCGAAACAATCTGAAGAGAAATTAATGACTCTTTGATATTCTTCAGCTGCCATCCAATTCTCAATGATTTTGTCTCTAATTTCACCATCGTATAGATTCAACTTCCACATGACATTGAATTGTTCAGCAGCTTTCTTATATTGACCAAGTCCTTCTAGTAATTCTCCTCTTTCCCCACATACTCAACAAGTCTTTTCTATCAGCTTTGATTGCTTCTTGATAACAAAAAAGAGCCTGTTGGTAAAGTTCCTTCTCTTTACTATCTGCTGCTAAATCTCTCCAAAGTGCATTCGGTCTGGAAGACATCAAAGCTACAATGATTCCTACTTGAATTGCTTTGTATTCTTCTTCCAACTCCAAGAAACAGTTTCGAAGTAAGGTCCAAGCTTGTAATGCTCCTGGTTCTATTTGAATGATTTCTTCCAGGATCTTGATTGCTTCTCTTTCTCTTGCCTCTACGAAAGCTAGAGTAGCATCTCCCATAAGTTTCTTGACTTCTCCGGATAGCTCGACTCGAGCACGTCCTCGACCTCTTCCTGGACCCTGATTGGAGGAGAAGCAGAATAGCAAGTCAGCTCTGGTACATTTGAATGAAGTAGCGAATTAATTGAGAGACTCACTTCTTTTTTGGCAGTCTTGAATCCAGCATTGTGACGCAGATCATTCTGAAAGGCTGCAGCGTCCGCTTCCCAACGTTGACTTGTTGGAGCTTCCTCGTCTCCTTGCACTCTAGCCAGAAGCCCACTGAATAGGTGATAAGAAGTACAAAGTAAGAGAAGAACGATCATCATCACTCGTGCTCAGGCTTGGAGATCATCTACCTATCTCGTCGTATCCATGCCTTCTCACCTTGACTTGAACTCACCTGATAGCCTCCTTTCCGCCTGGTTCTACCTCAGCGAACTCGTCTCCAGCTGGACCTTCTTGTTCTCCCTCGTCTTCCAATCTAGAGACCAGCTTGTCTCTCCAGATTCCTCTTACTTGCTGTTGACCGTTTTGATAAGGCATCGCACCAGATTGTTGGACTTGTTCTTGAACATCATCATCGTCGTCGTCCAAGTTTCCACCTTTAACGCCGTCTGGATCGTTGTAATCTGAATCCGATCCTGAATCATCTTCTTCAGAGAAGTCTTCGCCACTGATGGAGACAAGATAGAAGAGCGTGGAGTGAGTGTTGCTCTTTTCAGCAAGATCCTCTCTTCATCCCACTCTCTCCTTCCTTCATAACGAGACGTGTAACTCACCTATCATCTTCATCGTCATCATCATCTCCACCTTCGCCATCGTCGTCTGCGTAACCGGAAGCGTCCAACTCTTTCCAAGAGATTGCAGGGATGAGCCTTTCTGGTGCTTTCCTGTTTCTGCCTGAACCTGAAGCTGAAGTTGTACTTGGTCCAGCTTTGGAGCTCATCTTGAAAGCTCAGAATCACTTGAGAGTCTCTAATTTGACAGGTGGCTGCCGATTTTGATGTTGTTCTGTGAGATTGCTGTGTGGATGAGTGCAAGATGATTTTTCATTTTTCCCTTTGCCTTTGATCTCCACACATTCTCATTCTCTCCAACTTGTTCTCTTGATGGGAAAGACAAAGAAGAAAAGCAAGACTGACGAATCAAAAGCAGCCGCAAAAGCTGCAAAGAGAGCAAAACAAGAAAAGGTAAGGAAAGTCGATTCGCAGCAGCTACTTCGACTTGCTTGCACTTCTTCTTATCTCAATCTTGCATCCCTTCTTCCCTTCTGCCTCTACGTCGGACAGCTAGCTGATAAGAAAGCGACCAAATCTCAAAAGAAAGATCAAGCTCTACTTCAAGCCGCAACTGCAAAGACTTCCACTGGTGGAGGCAAAAGTGGTAAAGGTGGAAAGAAGAATGGAAAGAAACCAGCGCAAGAAGAAGAGGAAGATCTAGACGCTCTATTGGCTTCTATCAGAGCACAGTGGGAACAGGAACACACAGTTCATGAAGAGAAAGTTGGAGGTCCTCCCAGTAGGAGAGCCAATGCTACGTGAGTGCGAGAGAAGAGGATGAAGAGTGTGTCATGAATAGTTCATGAGTTCTGTCCTTTGGATGAGCTGAAAGGTCTTTAATTATATCTCAAATTTTCTCAAAGACATCAAAGATGTATGATATTTCCAAAACTGTCAATCAGAGAGCCGAGCGACCGAAGGCTGCCTCGCAGAAGCTCACAAATTAGATTTCTGAATTTGACTTGGGCTGACTCTCTCTTTCTTCTCGTTCCTTTTTCTCTCTCGTCGATGGATCCCTTCATCTTCCAGTCTCACACCTTGTCCTCTAGGTAACGATCTTTGGCTTTTCGGGGGAGAATACTTCGATGGAGACAAGTGAGTGTTTATGGCTCGATCTTTCCAACCTTCTTCTCACTCGAAAGAAAGCTGACCTTTCTCTCATCTACTGTTCTATTGCAGAGTTCACTTTTATCCAGATCTCTACCGATTGACTCCTGGAGTCTCTGCAGCCTCACTCTCTTCAAACACAGATCCTTCCCCGGATCCTTCATCTTCCACTCAAACCTCCAATCCAATCTCTAACCTGCCTTCTGATTCTACGATTCAATGGAGGACGTATTCCTCAAGTCATCAACCAGGACCTAGATCAGCTCACCAAGTAGTAGCTTCTCCAGCAAACGGAGGTCAACTCTGGCTCTTTGGTGGAGAATTCGCAGCTCCAAAAGGAGGATCTTTTCATCATTATCGAGATTTATGGGTTTTCAACATTCCAACTCATACATGGGATAGAATCGATACCAAAGTCAGACCTTCAGCAAGATCAGGCCATAGAATGACTTTATGGAAACATTTACTAGTCTTATTTGGAGGTTTCATAGATACTGGAGCTAGAACTACTTATTTAAATGATTTATGGATCTTCGATACTACTGAATATAAATGGTATGAAATGAAACAAAATGATTTGAGAAGGCCTTTAGCTAGATCTGGATTCTCATTCTTGACTTGTCCAGATGGTTTGATTCTACATGGAGGTTATTGTAAAAGATATGTCAAAGGTCAAAGAACTCAAGGGGTAGCCTTGGATGACACTTGGATCTTGAAATTCGAATTCAATTCAGAAAGTAATTCTACTTTGAACAATTCCAAAAACAATTCCGGATCTTTATTACCTACTATCGATTGGCAAAAGAGAAGAAAGATTGGTTATTTCCCAAACCCTACTAGAAGTGGTTGTACGATGGCTAATTGGAACAATAAAAATATGGCTGTTCTTTTCGGTGGTGTTACAGATACCGAAAATGATGAGGAATCTTTGGAGTCGACTTGTCATAAGGAACTTTACGCTTATCAAATGAATGGAAATGGGAGATGGATTTCTTTGAATTTGAAAAGGAAAAAAGTCATGGGTGGTGGAAGG
The DNA here is from genome assembly GCA_030280995.1 of Hemileia vastatrix. NCBI lineage: Eukaryota > Fungi > Basidiomycota > Pucciniomycetes > Pucciniales > Zaghouaniaceae > Hemileia > Hemileia vastatrix. The sequence continues at coordinate 61,953 of JASXTE010000173.1, forward strand.
AGGAGAAAGAAGAATCCATCAACGACAGTCAATCAACCTCAACAGAGGAGAGGAGGGGAAGATAGCGATGATGAGAATGAAGATGGAGAGAAGGAAAGTGGGGACGAAGATGAAGAGAAGAATGATGATCAATCAAAGGTTAGTAGTCTTTTGGGTTTTGCTACTTCCTCAGCAAGGAGAAACAGCCTTGTTGACCGATGTCTTCTTGCATTGATACACTCTGGATTCATTCCGAACAGCATCAGAACCCTCCGACTCCACCTTCGACTATCGATTCAGAAGACTTTATAGATCCAGACGATCCTCAAAGGACGATACCTCTCGAACGATACAATGCAATGCTAGCAGTCCAAAGGAACACGCTCTACGTCTATGGTGGGATCCACGAGACTCCGAATCGAGAATACACTTTGGATGACTTCTACACTCTAGATCTCAGCAAGTTGGAGAAGTTCATTTTGTCTCAAGGAATGTCCAATCGACACTGTGAGTCGTAACTTTCTCATGACCAGATGTGAAAGGTCTTTCTTCTCTTATGAATCTGATATGTTGCTGACTCTCTTCATTGATTCCTATACTCCTCGTCTCTCAGCTGGAATGGAACGAGTCGGATGATTCGGAAGGCTCAGATTCGGATTCGGATGATTCGGATAGCGATAGTTCATCCTCTGAAGATGATGATGAAGAACCTGAGGGAGTGGAAATTCCAGAAGGTGGATTTCGCTGAAGATCAAGAGGATCTATCGGATGAAGAGAAGAAGGAAGAGAAGAGACTGGCCGCTGAACAGGTAAGTTTCTTCATCGCTCTTTACCTCGTGAACGACGAGGTTTATTTGACCTTCTGTGATCTCATGCTGACTTCCATCTCATACTTCTTGGTTCTCCTTGCCTTCTACTTCAAGGCTGAGCTGAGGAAGAAGGCTACGAATTTCATGGGAGTCTCGAAAGAAACCAATCGATCTGAAGAAGATAGCATTTCGACTCCTCAACCTGGAGAAAAGATGGCGGCCTTTTACGAAAGATCCAAGACTTACTGGGCTCAGAAGGCGATGGAAACTAGTCAAGGAGAAGGAAATAGAGGTAAAGAGCTGAGAAGAGACGGTTTCGCTGTGAGTGTTTTTGAAGGGGAGAATGTTGAGCAGGTTTTCTTTGATTGTTCTGAATCTTTCAAGTCTTTCTGACTTTTTTTGCTTTGTCCTCTCTTTCTTTACGACAAACAGCTCGCGGAGAAGAAGTACAATGAGTACAAGCCGTTGTTAGAAGAGGTGAATTTTGACACTTCTAAATGTCTCTCTTTTGAATCTCTACTGACAGACCATTTGTCAATCTTTCTCTTTGTTGCACTCCTTCCATTTTCTTATCTCTTATAGATTGAAAGGATTCAAGCCGAAGCTGGACTTGAGAAGGAGGAGATGAGGAATGCGAAAGTAGGTGGGATTATGGGAGGTGGTCCTGGAGTAGACAGTCGAAATCGAAGGTAGGGATGTACTTGTACAGATAATAGATCTCTCGAAATCAATTCTGAGATCTAGAAAAGATTCCGACTTCAATGGTCGAGTCCGAATCGGTTCTCTGTCCACTTGATGAAGATGTTCTTCGTCCAGTTGCTAGAAGATAAAGTCGACTTCTATTGTGTCTTTGGGAAAGGATTTAGGCTTGAAAGAGCTAATTCACTTTGTCTTTGAATCGGAGTATAGATTTAGGTAGTAATTTTAACAGGTTCAGAGGGTGGGTGGGACTTTGCAAACTTTGCTCTTAGCTTGTCGATCGGAGAAAACTTGGCTACACACTTTTTCCAAGAGAAGGACTTTCAACTCCAGACCAAGAACAAAATCCGCTTGGAAACACTCGTGTCATTAGATTAAGAGATTTCGTAGTGATTCGTGAATGTAGAAGGTCTGCGGAACAAGAGCTAGACAAAATCCGCTGACAACGACAACAACCTTTGATCGATTTGTGAGCGAAGTGGCGACGTCTCTGAGAGAAGTAGTCTGCTTGCCAAACGCTGAAGTGGTCATCTGTTTAGCAGAAACTTCATCTCTAGCATCCTCCCCATTATTGTAAAGTTTTAGAGATGGTAAGCAGAAGAAGAACTAGACAAACTGCGCTCTATGGCTGGTTGATCGAAACAGACTTGCTATACACTTTTTCAAGAAAGCGTCTCCCAACCTGCTAGCCAAGAACACATCCTGTTTAGTCTCTTCTCTGCTTATAGTTTTAGAGCTTCGGTAAGGAACGTGAGAGAGAGAAGAGTCTCTGGCTAGCCAAGCCAAAGACTGCTCTCTCCCTCACCTCATTTTTGTGGGTTTTCGTCGAATCTCTAGAACGTTTATTGAGCTAGAGATACTAATTGTAATGTGGCTTTGGATTATATTTTGTCAACTCACGAATGAGCGTCGTTTTTGTGGACTCTGAGATTGTCGCCTCGAGTCCTCTACAAGTGGTCAGACTTCGGTGGCAGTCGAGAGTTTCTAACCCCCTTTTTCTCGATTTTAATCACTAAAAGCCGATTTGCAGAAAATTCATGGGGACGATGGTGTCCTTCCAGCATCATTTTCGAGTAGTTTTCGAGCTCAGGGGACCATACGCTCGAATTTTGAGGCGATCAGGCAGCGGGTGGATCGAGAGAGGCGAGGTCGAGCTGGGCAGGGGAGGATGAAACTTGGGCGATGAGCTTGTGCGACCTGCGACTTCTGAGCGAATCTCGTTCTTCTCCTCTTTCGAACTGTCTTTTCTAATCTTTAAAGCATACATCTGACATTGATTGAGGTCCAGACTTCCCGAAAAGGAGGCAGAATGTCGAGATTGGACTCTAGCCACTGTACGCTCTGTTCAATGTTGTGAGCGAAACTGATACTTCTGTGAAAGTACCAGAAAGTACGCCCAAAACTTGCTCTGATCTCTTTGGATAGTCCGTCTGAATTCTCAAAAGGACTGCTCGAGAACTGCCGGAGAGAGATTGAAAGGAATTTGATTCATGCTCAGAGAGTGTCGAGGAATTTCGAGAACAATGCATCTGTTTTCCCAGGCTTCTTCAGAGACCTAGCTCCAAGATTTTCTTCGAATAATTTAGAAAAAAGTTTGAAAGATCTAGGAATTTAAGTAAGACTCCTTTGCCAGGTTCGGACTGGGTGTTTTGAAAATTCTCGAGGGGACCCAAGACTAGCTTCTAAATGAGCTTCGTTTGGGCACAAACAGGTCAAAAAGAGCTGCAAAAGTGAGCACACTATTGACTAGACGATCATTAAACCCACTGTTCATGAAAGGAGGAGTCAGACAAGGCACCATCATTGTTTGTAGTGGAAGGCAGTATTCATCGGAAGCAAGCCTCTCTAGCGTTCTCCGAGGGCCATTTCAAGATTTGAAAACAATGTTCTCTTTCTGTAAATATCTCGATTCGAAGATAAACAATGTCAAAAAGGTGCCAGGAGGAACCCGCTTGGGAGCGCCTCGAAAAGTTTCGAAGAGGTAGTGAACACTGCAAGCGAGCCACTTTCTCACATCAAAACTCTCGATTGAGCTATCTTCTTTTGTCCTACTTGGTCATGTTCGCTGTATCTATCCACTGATCGATGAAATCAAGAAAAGACTCGATTGAAGTTGCTCTACTCTCTCTACCAATTTAGCAGAGGTGAAAAGCATGATTAAAGAGTCGAGATGATGTTGAGCACTCGAGACTCGAAGTGGTCAAGAAAGCAAAGGCATCAATCAAATCAAACACGTTTTTAGTAAAGGAAAAAGAGAATAAATTTAATAGATGGTAGAGACAGTGAAGATGGGAAATGGTACAAAATAAAAACAAAAGTCCATATAAGAGTAACAAGTAGAACACAAAACGAGACAAATACCTCGATCATCATCATCGAACAAGAAGGTATCAACTTCAGTTTGAATTGGATTGATCCATCAATTCATTTGGAACATTGCCAGCTCTTTGTCCAATTGGAGTGCTTTCGCGTTGGAAAGCGGGTCCTCCTAAACGAGGTTGAGCTTGAGATGCAGACGAGTTGGATTCGTAAGAGAGATTGGCTGCTCCTGCAGAAGGAGAAGCGTTTGGTTCCAGTTGACTAGATGGATCGGCGAAACTGTGAATGTCCTTACTAGATCCTTGTTGACGAAGAGAAGTGCTGGAACCTGGAGGAGCACGATTTGGGACTTGAGAGCGTGAAGAAGCACCAGAGCCAGATGGGCTGGAAGAGGCAGAAGAGTTCGAAGAGACACCTGAAAGAATGTTGGAGCGACGGAAGATGGAACGAAGAGTAAGACAGGAGAAGTTAGTGAGTAGAGAATCGAGACGAGATCAACTTTGGTTCAAAGTCTCTTGGTTCACTTACGAGAATCATCCATGTCGAGGAAGTTGACAGGATGAGCGATTGGAGGAGCGACCCAGTCCTCTGTAGGTGGGAAAGAAGAGAGAATGAGAAGCAAGGATTCGAAGTCAGAGAAAGGCAAAAGGCGTGCAAAGGCGTTTTTGAACCAACTCACTGTTTTCGAAAAGGTGGTTTCTGCGGCAATCATAAACCCAATTTCCCCATTTGTGACCTTTCAAGTCTTCCGAAGGTAGATCGTCAACCAAAACAGTAGCCTCTCTGTAGACAATTGGACTCTTGAACTTCTTGATAGATTCCACCAATGAAGTCGTAGCGTTGAAGAAGTTAGCATCCTTGAACATAAGTTTGGCTTCTTCTGGAACCATAGTAAGCATAGAATTGACCTTTACGTAATGATTGAAGAGACCTGGAACGTTAAAGTTGAGACGAATAGGATGACGACCAGCAACAGTTTCTACTACGATTCTAGAAGCAACAGTGACTAGTAAGAATTGAGACAAACCAGTTCCTCTGTTGAAGATCTTGGCCAAGTACTTTGCTCCACCGATAGTGTAAACCATAAAGATGTCTCCACATTTGTAGCCGTTGACAGCGTACTTCAACTTGCAGGCGTAGGTGTAGCAATCGATGACTGCAAGAGAAGAGGGAAAGAGAGAGAGAGAATAGTAGAGATGCTAGATGTTAGATATGCTTTATACAGCTTCGAATGTAGTCTCCAGACAAAACTCACCTTCACCAACTCCAGGAGCCCAAGTTGAAAGACCTATGATTCCTTGACGAGCAATGGCATCGACAGCAGCTGAAGAAAGGGAAGAAGCAGAAAGAGAGTGAATCAGGAGGTGTCAGACAAAGTAACGGAAGCCATTCGCGAAGGTCATTGACGAACGAGAAAACTCGAAGAACACGAGTCGAAACCTATCCTGTGATCTCACCTTCGTCGTCTACGTCACCGTTTCCGTTGGCATTACCGATAATAGGAGCATCGACCAAAGCATCAGTAGGACCTGTCGAAGAGGGTGGAGCAGTCGGAAAACGAAGAAAGAAAGAAAGCAAGGTTAGAAGAGCTGAAGGCGAGACAAGCTGGAGGAGATCGAGATGAACTCGAAAGAGACGTCACCACGCATACACTCGATAAAAAGATGGCTAACATACCTTCGTTACCGATCTTACGTTTCTTGGTTGGCTTCTTGGATTGTCCTGAAAGAAAGAGAGCGAGAACGAAGGGGTGAAAACATGGGTCAACAAACTTCTTAATGATCTCGACGATCGACGATCAAAGATGAAAGTGAAGATTCTTACCAGAGGATTCTCTCCAGAAGCGACGAGCGAATATTGGGTGCATTCCAGTTTGATATTCTGAAGAGTGAGAGAGAGAGGGAGAGGCATGAAGAGGTGAGTAAGGTTGACGACGACGTTGATGGCACGGTGACGTTCGAGACGGTCGACGGTGACGGTGACGGTGACGGTTGATTTGACCCCTCCGACGGACACTTACGTCTACCTGAAGATAGCCCAACGGTGATGGTGAGAATATAGAGAGAACAGAAACAGGAGAAGAGGGAAGAGGAGAGGGTAAGACTCGAGGCCATCACTGACAGACTTTGAGAACTCCGAAGCGAACGACTGAACGGAAACTCACAGATAATGTCGTAAGATCTTTTCATTTCAGCTGTCAGGTTCGAAGGATTTGGAAAGGAGAGGTGGGTAAGGATCATGTCAGTAAAGGAAAGAAAAAGAAGAAAAGCAAGAGCTGATCCCTCACCCTTGTCATCGTCAGAGAGACCAGCGTTCAATTTGTCCACGAGTCCAGCTTTCTTGAAAGCTTGGAAACGGCTCATTTGAATTTCGAACTTTACAGTCTCAGCAGCTCCGTAAACTTTCGAGAAGGATGGATCTTTTTTGATCTTTTCAGACCATTCTTCGAAGTTGAATCCTGATGTCATGTTTGAAGTGGAGAGTAGTTGAGTGACGGTGACGGTGAACTTTGAAGTTTGAAGTTGTCGATGATGAGCGGTGAGGTTGTCTGAGAGCGGTGTTGTTTGGGTTCTTGTTGTTACCGGGTAAAGAGTAGAAAGAGAATAACTTTGAGAAAAGAAGCTGAAAATTGGAAACGAGACTATGGGGAAAAGAAGAAGAGAAAGTTGGGGATTGTTTTTTGCTTGCCTTTTTATATGGTTTCCAAGGCACCAAGATCTCATCTTTGCTCATCGATTGCTCGATTCAGGATGCAAGGAGGTCGGTCGTGTGTTGACGACAGGACGAGCGTGAAGCCCCCTCTCCCTGGATTTGAAGCTCGCATTCCTTTAATTTTCTCCCTCCTTTCAAACCATAGACCTTATTACTTCACCCCCTTCTTTTCTTCATCCGCATCGGTGACTCTCTGATCTGCAAGAGCGCAAATGAAGGGCAATCATGGTTTCGAATCGACTTCTATCAAGATTTCTAGAAATAGATGGTTCTTCTTCAAAGTCCAAGCCTCGATATCTTCTATCAAGACTTCAAAGATTCAGTTCTATGAACGAAGAATGCTAGACTTGAAGATTGGACTGGACATCTTGCTTCCAAAGCAAATTCAAGGTCGTTGACTGATCCAGCCTCGAACTTTGCCCTTCTACCTTCTGCAACTGTCCAAGGATTATGAATGGCTTCTGAAGTATCAAGAGTCCATAACTTCACGAGATCTACCTAAAGCTAGTTGCTGGAACCCAAATCAATTCCGAGTAATGAACCAACTGAAGATACTTCTTCTTCATGATCCAATCTGTGTTTGCCTTTTTTGACCAGAGAAAAGGGTCAGCTAACATGGTCAGAGAGGCGAGAGCTTGCAGGCTAGAATGCGAATGGATTCGAATCGGGATAGAGAGGTTAGTAGAAGAGTAACAGGATGATAGAGAGGAGTACATGAGGTGAAGCTAGTGAAAACAGTAGTGTCTGGAGATGGAAGGATAAGCTGTCTGCTTCTCAGAGCTCTCTTTGTGTAGCTTTCAAGTACATACCGAATGTATCTATAATATATCGAATCAATTCATTCATTTCCCAGACCTACTTCCCATCCGTACCCAAACGCAGAGAAGCATTGTCTCTTCTCATCTCTCTTCTCCACCAACCATCCATCCATCCATTCCTTGCTTGACGCTCGTCTTGTCCAGATCAGCGTTCATAGACTTTATTCTACTCCTGTATTGGTATCAATAGTAAAAGAAGCTCTATAGAATTCATTTGGATTCGAAAATTCTTGGATTGAGAAGTTTCTGATGCTACGAGATGAGCTACTCGAATGAGAGAGGAAGCATCGTTTGGATTCGACTTCAGAATTGTTGAGTAGATTCAATGCAAAGGAGCTTGAGGATGAATTCTACAGAAAGAAGTTTGTTCAAGTGTTGATTTGTTGAGAGCTCAAATGTGCGCGAAAGGAAAGAAAGAGAAGATCATCGCTTTGGTGTAAGGAAGATGGACGGAAGAATTAGAATCGAAAGCTGCTTTGAGGAGAGTTGAAATTTGAATGGTCTTCTAACTTTATCTTGGACTGAATGCTGTTTTGAAGTATTATTGACGAATGAAGAGAGGGAAGATGGATGTGGTTCTGCAAAGAGGTTGGAAATTTGGTTTCTCTCTTGACCAACCTGGACTCGTTCGTTCAAAGAGAAGTCCCCTTCGGCTTTCATGCTCTCCAGCTATCTTGGTCAATATGTGTTCTTGCTCTACGTAGGAAAGATGAACTGAAAGAGTCAACACTCTCGAAGCATTTGCAGAGAAGTCCTAGCTTCTTTCGAAGTGAGTCGATCCTGAGGTTCATTTCGCTTTCCTTCAATCCTTGCACTCTCGATCTCAGAGAAGCTCTCGATCTGTTTTAGTCAGATTTGAAGAGCCACATCTGATTGAAGTCCAGTCACTTTCCAGAGCAACCTGAATCCTAGAAGCCAGAGGAGATCCACCTCTTCTCTCTCCACTCGACACTCTTCGAGAAAGAGACCGTCGAATTAGATCTGTCCTGACGTCTTTCGAATCCGAAAAAGTTGTTTCAGAGTACTCTTAGCAGCAGAATACCTTTCGGATAACTCACTGTCACGCTACTGTTGAAGCTTTCATCGAGAAACCTTTTAGACTGGAGAACCTCATAATTGTTCCTTTGAAGTTAGATCAAAATCGATCATCTGAACTTTGACATGAATCGATCGGTGAACAAAGATCAGAACTAAAGAACCCGTCTCATTCTTAGTTGGATCTCCAGTCTTCAGTCGAAGGCAAAGAGACATCGGGAGAGAAGCTCTCAAAGAAGACAAAAAGATAGAGAAGAAAAGGTGCATTCCAATCCAAATAGAACTTTGGTCTGCCTAAAGACACAATGAAAGATAAAGCAAAAGCTGAATTGGATTGACATGAAGGGAAAAAGGGAAGAGTGAAAAGAGGGAGATGCGACAGTGATTTCTCGAGCTTTCTCGGATTGAGTTTCACTTCTCTATGGGCTTTCTTCCCCAGAAAACACGCATACATTGACTCGATATGCTCATTGAGACTTCCTGTCCACCCATTGCATCTAATTCCGCCATCTCTTTGGAGATCTCATATTGTCTGACCTTGATCGAAAGATCAATCATTCGCGAATCTTTGGAGTCAGTGGCTCACAGAGTCACTCGAGCTCCATCACAAGAGCTAGCTCACTTACCAATGTTCCAGCGAAAGAGTTTTCAGAATGTGTGTGGACCATAGTACAGACTCCTATGATGGCAGAAAAGAAAGGGGGAGAGAGAGAGCAGAAGAGAGACATCAGTGAAGAATGGATAGTGATTTATTTGAAGAACAGCATTGAAAAAGCTCTCTGGACTTCCCAGAACCTTTCAGAACTCTGCTTCTACTGATTCCATCCTCTCTTTAGTATTTGTCTTTGTGGGAGAAGACTCTGAAGTCTCACCGCACTCAAGACCAGTCTCACTTTGGTGATCGATAAAGGAAGGTCTAGAGAACATCTTCACGATCGGCTTTCAAGAGACTTCTGAGATCCCAGTGAAAGGCCCCTGTGAAAGATTATTATCCTAATCAATTCATTGAAAAGAGTAGACCTCGAACGTGGCTCGAGAGATTGTCATAAAACCTTGACTTGCACTCCAAACCTTGCCTGGCTTTTCCCCTTCAACGACGCAGCTTCCAGTTTCGCGCCCACCAGAGAAGGCAGAGATGCTTTAATTGCATGCTTTCGAGATCACTGAGAGCTGCAGAGCAATCTTCCAGCTCTATCAGCAGTTCAGGGAGAGCAACACCCCCTCGAACTTTTTCTCCTAGCTTCAGCTTCTCTTTCTTTCCAGCCTCCCTCCCTCATGAGGTTGCGTCACTGATTCTAGGACTGTTGATCTCCTGCGGGAAGATATGAAGACCACGAAGCCATCACTGCTGCGAAGGACTCACTCTCTTCTCTGGATACACTCTCATTCTCCACCTTCACATTCTGTCTAGATAGATCCTTGACTCCTTCCCTTCCCTCTCTGATCTTGAAAACACGATCTGATCTCGCGTCAAATTTGAGAATGATTTCATTGATGGGAATTGAGAGCCACTAGAGGGATTGCGGTTTCTGTAAGAGCTCTTTGGCTCCCAATTGTCAGATTGGAAGATTCGGAATCTTGACGCATTACTGGTTGAATGTGATTGTCTGCGATGCCTGATCTTGAGATCTTTGCCCAAATATAAGTGTCATAATTTCATTTTGAGGATCAGAGTTGAGATCGATTGTTGAAAGTTGAGAGTAATGATGGAGTTTTTGGCTCTCTTTGCTTTGGTCTTTCTTCACCAACATCCTCTAATTCTACTTCCATCATGAGCAATCCTCATCAAGACCACCCAGGACTCTTGGATGACGAACAAGAAAAGGCAAAGAAGGACAAGATCGATCTCAAGAACCAAAAGAAGAAGGAAAGAAAGAAGCGAAACAAGAACAGTAACAAAGGTCAAGTCGTTCTCTCTGATCCTCTCGACGTTCCTCCATCAGTTTTCTCCTATTTGATGTCTTTCCTCGACCCGGCTGGAATTGCGCTTGCAATGTCCGCGTGTAAGTCATGGAGGATCCCAATTCGTAACGACTTCACTCTTCATCAGGAATTGGATCTCTGGTATTTAGGACAAGGAGTGGATCTTCAAACACTGCTCACTCACTTCAATCGTCTCTCTGAGATGGCCAAGCATAGATTGATCGAAGTTTATCTCAACATGTTCTGCTTTTGGGATGACTATACTGCCAATGGAGGGGTTTACGATCAGAGTGCTTGCCCTCATTTCTTCAGAACTCTGCTCTCAAAGTCGAAAAGATCCATCAAAGAGATCTCCTTAAGATTCGAGACCGAGAGCTTTGGTCGTTTGAACGTCGAACTATTCGGATTCGTCAATCTGGTACTTAGCGAACTTCAATCATATCCAAAGTTGGAGGAGATCTACATTGAAACTCCCACTTCTGTCAATTTCAAGATCGAAAGTCATTCAAACCATCGTAGATCCTTCCAAGTTGTAGACAATTCACAGGAACTTTCTCTAGAAGAGAACGCTCAAAACTATGAAATCATCGACTATGCCTACGTTCATCAGATCGCCAAGCTTGGAGTTCAATTAGTTGGAAGGGATGCTGGATTTACTGAATTCGAGGTTTCAAAGCCTCCTACTTTACTATCCAATTATGATGCTTCTACTTCAATTGCTCTATCTGGCTCCGAAAGGAGTCTGGAAAAACTCGATCTAGATCTTTTGCAGGTCAGAGGGAAGGACATTTGGGATTTCAGTCTTCAATGCTCTAAGCTCACGAAATTGCAGCTCACTCTTCGTGGACCTGAAGCAACATTATTACCTCCAGTCCATCTCGACGTTCCAGAGGGGCTTACGACGAATTCAAACCTCAAATCTCTCTCTTTGATCAGCTCCAACTGTACATTCGACTGGCAATCTCTTTCGAAATGGATCCCCGACAATCTTCAAGAGCTCAGCCTAGGTCAACTTGGTAACACTGAGATGATTGGTGGGCCAGACTTACATCTAATCCTCAAGTCTCTGGTAGGCTCTCTTCAGAAACGTACCCTTCAAGACATTCTTCCCAAGACTGAGATCAACTCAATGGAACTGAAGAGTTTCGAATCATTTCCCAAACTCGAATCCTTAACGCTCTTCAACGTAGGCTTTTCCGCTTACGATCTTTTAGCTACTTCGAACTTCCCAAAACTGATTCATCTGCAAATTCATTGTGATAGGAACAATTCAGTGCAGAAGGCCTTTGATTACTTTCTCAGTCTTTTGAAGGCCAACTCCTCGAGATTGGCTCGCATCAGATTCGATCATGGTAAAGCACCTCCTCCCAATCTTCCTTCGGAATCATTGAGGCTAGAGTTTCCAAATTTAAGGAGTCTCGCTTTTGGCGATGAGAATGAGGAGGTCGGAAATTGTTACCTCGCCATTATCCTGCGCTTCATCTTCTTCAATCGACTTCAAGACTTCGTAAGAAATACCGTCGTAAAGCTACTTTTCTGATCTAAGTTTAGATTCTGAGGTCCCTCCAGTTGGAAGGAGAAAGGTTATCAAGAAGGAGTGTCGTTTCAGATGGGTCAGGATCTCTACGAGAGCATGAATGTTGGGGATAAATCGAGCTTCCATCCAAGATTATTTCCACTTTTCTCTCCTTCTCGATCGTTTCACTTGTCTTCAATTCCATAGCCTTACGTTTTTTTTTTTTTGGAATTCCATAACACTCATCTCCTGCAAAACGTAGCGTGAGAGATGCGAGCTGAACCTCGACTCGAGATATAGCTCCAAGGTTTGCAAATGCTAAAAGACACTTTTCTTCTATTCAATCTAAGAAAAAGTCTCAATGTTATACAGATTCAAAGAGCCAGACAGCAAGAAGGAGAGTGAACACGAAAGCGAACGGAAAGACGACTAATCAAATAAAGATTCTGAATTCTTGAATCTATAAACGTCTGTTTGATTTCTCTCATCGAGCTCCAGCTGGACTTCTAGCGCAAAGCCATCGAAGTGTAATGTCGATGTTTGTTTGGTTTTTGCTGAGAAACGATTGGGAATGGGAGAGAGACGAAAAGATGAGAGAGAGAGTCAGAGAGTTGCTAGGATCAAGTCATTGTCGACAAGGAGTTCAAGGAAATGCAAGAGATTCAGTTCCGTAGTGAAAGGTTCCAGTAATCTACTCCAAAAATGAACCGTTGCTATCCCTTCTGAAAAAAGAAGAAAAAAGATGATACTTCTTAGAGAAAGTAGATAAACTCACCTACTGATAGAATAGGCAGAGACTTCTCTATCTCGAATGGCATCCAAACGCCTGTGAAGAAGAAAAAGGGCCAGAGTTAGAAAATGATAGAATCGAGGAAGAAAACAGAAAAGAGAAAGGTCAGAAGTATGAAAAGAAAAGTCTGAAAAAGCAGTTTCACTTTTCAGATCAAGAAAGCTCTTTCGATTTATCAATCAAGACTTTTCTCATATCTCTCCCTACTAAAAGAAAACAATTTCTACTCCTTTTTCCCTCTCCTCAAACTCACATAACCTTAATAACCTCATCCACACTAGCAGCCCCAGCCACATCATTCTTAGTGGCCAAAACCAAGAGTGGAACTCCAGCCAAAGCCGGTCTACCAATCAAAGCATGTAATTCCTCAGTTGCGATATTCCAAACATCAGTTGGATTTGTTGAATCAGTTTTGTTATCTGAATCTGGATTTGAATTTGAAGGGATTGGGATTGCAGAATCGACTACGAAGACTACTGCTGAAACACCTCTACAATACCTTTCCCACATGTTTCTGAAACGTGGTTGACCTCTGTTTTTCAAGGTATTGATAGGAAGAGAAAAAGAAGAGAGGGTTTGAGAATCGTAGTGGGAAAGAAGAGATAGAAGAGAGTGGAGAACCTAGAAGAAGGCTTTTGTTCTCTTTCCAAAGGTTGTAGTGAAGCTTTGATGCAAGAACTAGATTCCAAGAGTAGGCATGATGGAAATCAATACCCATCTTGCTTGCTTGAGGAGCAACATATAGGTTGATCTTGTCATTCAAGTCCCGATTGAAAGAGCAACACTGGATGGACCTTGGAAGCAGACTGGAATCTCATTGACACTACTCACCCGATATCCCAAACCTTGATACTAGTGTTCCCACTTCGTACCTGTTTTGATTGATAAGAAATCGAGTCAGCAAGGAAAGTAAGCAGATCCTCTGCTCCATCTTACTCTAATCTTGGACGCACCGTCTTCATACTGAACCCGACTGTAGGAACCATTTCCTCTGATGCGTGATGAGTGAATTGAAGTGAGATGTATGTATGATCAAGTGAGTAAGAGAAGAAAGAGCGAGGGATAGGCAGGCATACTTTACTGTCTTGTCTACTGTTACTGACCTGCGAATTGACCAGAGCTCAATAGATTTACCAGACTAGTCTTTCCAGCCGATTGCAGTCCTACCACGCAGATTTCAAGATATTTACTAAAGAGTAAAGACCTTAACCAGTTTAGTAGAGAGGTAAAGATTGAGGCCATGGTTGGGAATTGAAGATAGAAGTGTGGAGAGAGAAAGAGAGCCAGATATGGAATCGAATCTTGTCTACCATCAACTGGCAACACAAAGATCAAATCAAGCAATTTACAGGCTGAATCACAAGTCATTAGATTGATTCAATTCTACCAGATACTAAAGGGAAATAGAAAGAAACAGATCCAGCCCAAGATGGTTTCGTTTTCTACTTCACCTTTATCTCAAGCAGCCACTTCTCCAGATCCAACTCGGACTGATCATTCTTGGTTACAATCCATTCCACTTCATCCAATATTACACTTCGATTCTACCACTCAATCTCATTCTAACAAGTCAGCCTCGACAAAGAGTAAAGGATTGACAAGTCAATTGATCTCCATTAGATCCTCGGATCTCATTCTGGCTACGAACAATCAATTGAGAACTTGCAGTCTGGTAGAAGCTAAACATGCTGCAGATCATGCAAATGTTCCTTCTTATAAGGTCAGTCATATAGAAGAATAGGAGAGAAGGAGACGAGACAAGGCATTCCCTTGTACTCACACCCAATCTTCTTCCCACTCTCTCTTCAGATTCTCAATCATCCTTCTCTCAACTTTCAAATCCAATCCATACTGACAAATCCAACTGGTTCATTGTTGGCTGTAGTAGGCACTCATCAAATATTAGTCGTAGTCTTGCCTAGATCCACAAGCGTAGGTTCTTCTGGTCTCGATCCAACTTCAATTCATCCAGATTCAAAGGCTCAGTCTATCGATGTTCGGTGAGTGGTCTGCTGTCAAGTTAAAGGAGGAGTGGGGGTAAAACAAAGGAAATTCTGAGATTTCAAAGCAAGAAATTCAAGATGGGTACGTAACTCTTCAGAGTCAATCTTCTAAATCTCCCTTATCATTTCTCTTGCCCTTCTTCTCTCCTCTTGAAAAGTGCCGTCCCGGTCGGATCTTACTATCATAATTCTAGAGCTGGAAATGCAGGTCTCATCTCAAAGGTCATGTGGCATCCTTGGGGAACTGGGGGCAACAGTCTCTTGGTCCTGACTAGAGATGGTTATCTCAGGTGAGTCTTTCTTTACAAATCCAAATTCATTTTCAATACTTTTTGAGCCTGATTTTACGTGTCTCCTTTATTCTCTCTGTTTTCCCACTCATCCGTTATCTCTCTCTCGATTCTCAGAGAATACGACGTTTCTGAAGATAGTGAAGAACCACTTCAAACTCTATCTTTACTTCCTTCCACCCCTTCTCCCCATCAATCCTCGAAAACCAAATCAAAATCATCCTTCTTTAAAAGACAACGTTCAAGGTCAAGATCTAGATCTAGATCTCGTTCAGTTTCTCATTTCCGTCATCATCATCATCATCATCATCATGATAGATCTTCAATCACTCCTTCAGCCGGAGGTTCAAGAATCGGTTTAGAAGCTTCCGATTTCAATCAGGATGATGATGATTTGGAAAATCAAGCAGCTAGTTTCACTTTGGGATTGGATACTAAATCTTTTTCTACTGATGAATCAATAGGAGGAAATGGAAATGGAGAGAATTCATCTTTGGATATGGATGAAAAAGAGGGAAGGAATGAAGATTTACCTCAGAGTGATTGGTCTTCTTTGACAATTTATGCAGTTGCTAGGAATGGAGATACTTATTCTATTTGTCCTTTCCTTCCAGCTCATGCGTGAGTAATCTCGTTTATGGAAAAGGTCATCGAATATCCTTTTCTTTTTCGCGTTCATCTAACTCAGATTTCCTTTTATTTTGTTTCTCAATCTCACAAAACAGATCTATTCCACCTTCTTACATTCATTACCTATCTTATTACGTTTCATCCTCAACTTTAACCTCAATCTCTGATCCAACTCTCTCACGTCAAACAGATCTCTCCTCGAGATTCGTCAATATTCTACAACGTCAAGCAAAAGAGAAAATCGAGGAAATCAAATATTCATCTTCTGCAAAGAAAGGTAGAGATACAGCTTTGACTCCAAAATTGAGAGATTTCGGTCTTTCTTCTTCGAATGAAAAGGGTAAAGGTAAAGAACAATCAAGGAATTTTAGATCTCCTTCTAGTATGAGATATAGTGGAACTCCAATGTCATTAGATGCTTTCACTCCATCTAGAGATTTAGATTTTAATCCAACTCATCAAGATGAAAGTGAAGATTTAGACGATGATTTGATTTCTTTCTCAAGACCAATTTCTATCATTAATCCTTCAATTTTCGCTCCTACTCTGTTCGATTCTCCACCTGAAATTCAAGGTCCATTCTTATTATCTCCCGCTCCTGAAGAATTGGATGAAGGTAGAGAAGCAATTGCTACTGATTTACTCTTTTCTAGAATCACTGCTTCTACTGGTTTGAATGGAATTGGTAAAGATAAGGATTTGGAAGTCTTGGTTATCTCTAACGATGATGGGAGATTAGACTTATGTGTCAATCTTTCAAAAGTTGAAGCTAAATGGTCGAAGAGGACGAGGGATCAAGGAAATGATAGGAGGAGACCTGGAAGATATGGCTTGGTGAGTTCGAGGCTTGCAGGTTGGAATACGAAGCCCTTTTTGCTCATTCTGTCTGCCTGACTTTGAGTGATTCCTTCTTGCTTTCTATCACATTCTCTTCAGTCGGACACCTCGGACGAGTCAGATTTGGAAGACGAACCCGGAAATCGCTCGGGAGCCTTCCTCAATCCTAATTCTGAGTCTCTACCATCTCTGTTTGTCTATGAGACATTGGATCTGGGTCTCTCAGCTTCTCTAGCTTCTTCTTCAACTTTGGATGAAGATGGAACTTTAAAAGAGGAAATCTTTTCCACCAACGTTCCGACTTTGGTTTTGGATCCACTCTATTCCGATACGATTTACGTTTATCATTCTCTAGGAGCTCATGCAATTTCAATCAACAAATGGTCAACTCAACTTTGTAAAGCAATCAGTTCATCTCAATATGGACAAGATTACAATTCAGAAGAAAGTTCTTCTCAAGATGAAGATTTCGATTCTTCCCAATTAACAAGATTTCTACATTCTCAAATCCCATCAGAAGTGGTTTGGGTTGTAAAGACTTTTTCACCTTCAGTGATTGCTGAAGCACTTTCGAATCCAAATTCAAGTCGTTCATCATTAATCCCAACTTCAATTTCTGGAATGACATTACTTTCAGACGTTTATTTAGGTTATACTTTATTAGCTATTACTGATGATTCTCAATTAGTAGCTTCTGAACTTGGACTTAGAGTATCAGATTTAGATTTAGATGAAGATTTCGTTCTTGATAATGGACCTCAAAAGATAGATTCGGATCTTAATCCAAAAGGTTACATTTCACTTTTAGGTTCAGAACCTTTTATTCCTCCTTCTCCCTTTTCTTCTACTTCTAATAACCTTCCAACAAATCCAAGATTAACCAATCCAAACATTCCTGGAGGTCAAACGGAATTAAAAGTAACTCCTCAAACTCTAAGATTTTTGGCTGAAAGAGCTAATCAATTCAGAACTGAAATGAGAGAAGTTGTTAAAGCTGGGAATTCGGTTCAATCGAGATTAAATCTTCAAGTAAAGGAAATGCACAGACAATTGGAAAAATTGAATGATATTAAGAAAAGATCTAGTCTGGTATTAACTGGTGGTGGTGGTGGGATGAATTCTTCTTCTAGAACTTCTAGGAAAGAAGAAACTTTGGAGATGAGATTGAAAAGAGTTGAAAGGAAACAATTGGAATTGATAAAGAGAACTGATTCTACTTTGCAGAAATTGATGGATTCTAATCAACCTATCATTAGTCAAAGTGAAAGGAAATGGTTCGATGAATTGGATAATTTGTCTAGAGAGGTTGGAGTTTCTGCTTCTAAGGGTGGAGATGAGAAGAAAGGTTTCAAACTTTTGGAAGAGAAGGTGAGTGAAGAGTAGTAGTCTACTGCAATTTGAATTTGTTTGGAAGAGGCAGAGAGGGTAAGATTGAAATTCGAATGTGGATTCTTTTGTTGACCTTTACTTTTCCACCTCTCACTCACAGCTCGAGTATCAACTCTCTCAACTCAGACCTTCTATGCAAGAATTGGCTGCCAAACAACAAGCTCAGCAGACGGAAACTCGTCGTCAAGCTCTAGGTGCAAGTCAACTTCAGAAAATCGAGAGGTTACTTGGAGAAGAGTGAGTGCGGCTACGAGAAGGGTGTGCTTCTCGTTATTCTCGGCTCCATTCTTCATTACGCTTTACAGATTTCTGACAGTATCTCTTCTTCACCTGTTCTTTCACCTCCTATTAACAGGTCGAGATTGCTTATCGAGGCGAAAAACAAAGTGGGGGGTAAGTTTCTGACGGGGAGTGAGAAGGCCTCGTCTAATTCGTCTCTCGATAGGTTCCAGGCTCTGACTTTCTTCTCTTTCTTTTTTCTGTTTTCTCTCATTCAGATTCTCAACACTCGTATCTCCCGAGATCTGGGAAGGATCGGTGCTTGATCCTCATGTCTTTTTCCGTTTTGTTTAGTTGTACTCTTCTGTAGTCATTTCGCAATCAGTCATCAATTTTTCGGACAAACTCCTCCTCACTGTTTTTGAATTTAAAGCCAAAGGGGAACAGTGGAGACTGTTGAAGCACCTTGAAAGGTACCATTCCAGGATCCTAAGTCGAAGGTGAGATTGACTTGCGATTTCGTGCATCTCCACTTCTCTCTCAACAACAACAACGGAGGAGGAGGAAAAGGAGAGAGATCTCTCTCAACAACAACAACGGAGGAGGAGGAAAAGAGAGAGATGAATCTTTGCAGACGCGCGAGAGTCTCTCGATCTTTTATTGAGGTGTCGATCAGTTGCCCAAGCTCAGACTCTTCTCGACGCTTTCTCATTCCTTTTCACCGCACCTCAAACTCTTTCATGCAGGGCTCAGAAGCTCTTCAAATGTGTTCAACTTCATCATGATCTTTTTCTGACTCTACTGAGACCTCGAATCATCACCAACTCAATCGTCTGAAGGCTGCTCAATTTTTCAGTACGCTTCTCATTCACTGTCATGACGTTTCTTCGGCTCTTTCCATTGACGTCACGAGCAGAAAACTCGATCGAAATCTGAAAGGTATATATAGAGAAGTAAAATCTGTTCTTACTATCGTCAACAAACAACTTTTTTCTTCTTCTTTTTCAAGTAGCTGGTCTACTCTTTCTTCTTCTTTTCTTTTTCTCTGTTTCAATTTCAATTCTTCAACTCTCTCTTCAAGATGCAATTCTCAAACGTCGCAATCTCTACTGCCTTTGTTGCAGCTGCACTTTCTCAAGCCGCTCCAACCTTCGAAAAGGAGCACTCTTTGAGCTCTGCCAAAAGAGAACCTCTAAACCCAGCCTTCTTGGGTGGATCCCTTCTAGGTGGTCTACTAGGAGGTTCCAAAGAGCAACAAGATGCCATCGCTCAAGCCTTCCCTCAACTTCAAGGTGGCGAGTTCCCTCATCTTCCAGCCATCAAGCAAAACGCCACCTCGAGCAAGACCAACGGAACTTCTCCAATCACCCATCCAATTCATCCAATCTTGCCTCAAGCTCAAGATGCTTCTCAATCTCAAGCCCAAAAAAGAGAGTTCATTACCAACCCTGCTCAATCCGGCGACGTCCCAGTCAACCCAAACGCAGGTCATCATCCAATCCTACCCAAGAGACAAGGCTTAAAACCAAGCGTCAACGACAACAACTGGCTTGACCTTCGTCCACTGTTAACTCAAGCTTCCAAGAGAATGAATCCCATCGATGCTTACATCTCCGAACATCAAGGAATTCAATATCCACCTTTTACTGTTGGTCCAAGTCTTCAAGGGCGTGGCTCCAAGACTGACATCGGTGGATTGATCGCTGCTGGCTTGAACTTGCTCAACACTTTGAGTCCTCAAAGTCGTGACTTCGACGAGTCAGAGATCAACGAGATGGTGAGTTTGAAGTTCGCGCTCTCCTCGGACGGTGTCTGCTTGTGCGTACTGGGGAAGATATTCACTCAAAGTTCTTCATTTTCAAACTTCCATCGCTCGTCTTTTGCACTCAGGTCGCTCGTAAAGCAACTGTGAGTACTCTACAGTTCCTTTTCTAGATTGAACGACTAAGGAAAAGTGGCAGAAAGAACTTCCAAAAAGAAACCTTGAAAGTGACTTCCAAAAAGAAACCTTGAAAGTGAGCCCAATCTCAAACTCGCTCTTTTTCTGGTTTCTCACTCTCAGGCTGGAGGAGCTGCAGCTATCCTGAACATCTTGAACCCAATCATCAGCTCTCTATCTCCTCAAAGTCGTGGTTTTGACGAATCCGAGATCAACGAGTTGGTAAGTGAATGAATGATCACTTGAGAGAAGCGACAGGCGGCAGCTTTGCAAATTTGTCTCTTCACTTTCACTGACGCCATTCTGCAATCTCGATCTTTTCGCCATCTCGTCCTGTCGTTGCTTCCAGATCGCTCGTGGATCCAAGCCTACTGTGAGTTGCTCGTTCTCTCTCTCGTTTCTCACTCTTTCGAAGATTGTTCTCGTTTCTGACATCTCTCTGTTTCTCTTCTCTTCGCTCAGGTTGGAGGTGCTGCCGCTCTTCTCAACATTCTCAACCCAATCCTCAGCTCCTTGAGCCCACAACAACGTGGGTTGAACGAGGACAAAGCTGAACTTCTAGCTCGTCACGTCGGTGATGCTTCTATCGACATTGGAAAGCTTCTCAATTTGGACGTCTCTGCTCGTTCTGATGAAGACATTCTTGCTTGAGCAAGAGAAGAACAATATTCACAGTTTCGAGCTGGATTTTGAAGATCTTCAATCATTACTTTTGTAGAAATAGACAACACAGTAATAAATGAAAATGAGTAGAGATAAGAGAGCGTTTAAAGTCTTGAAAATGAGTGAAGAAAAGAGAGTGTTTGAACTTTTGAACACTCAAGCAGAAGATGCTTGTCGTGATTGGATCATCCAGAGTTATAGTAGTAGAGACCATCTGAAAAGTCGATTGGAAAAGCAGGGAGTCAGTGAGTGAAGAGAAAGCGACCCGGACTAGAAGGCCATCTGCTACTTTGATTCGCACTCAGTCGAAGTTGATGCTTGATAAATGAGTTTCGTGTCACCATAGTCACTTACCTCGTTCAGATGATGACCAAAAAGGATCGAACGCTCAAGTGAGCTCAAAACGCCCGAAAGGTGATTCACCGTCCAAGGCGAAACTAAATTCATCTGATGCATGTAGCAAGAAAAGAAGTCTCGCAAAGATTAATGGAAGAAGGACACTTTCGTATGTACATTCTCTGCTCCTTCACAAAAGAAAGAGCAGAAATTTACGGCTTTGAGGAACTCACTTTGATTTCCCTTCAGCTGAATTCAATTCAGCGAGCCCCTTGTACTCAAGATTGAGAAGGGCCTCATCCAATTCTCTGGCCGTGGCTCTGATTGATTGACGATCGCTCATTGAGATGTTAGGTGTTCTGTTGAGGGCTCTCTCTCCATAGCAGTAGAAGTTGAACTTGGGACCCTGGAAAGCCTTATGACTTTCTGAGCGTGCTTTGATCTGATCCCATCTTTTTCTGAAAGCGTAGAGCGGCATGATGTGAGTTCTGAAGCTAATCTTCCTGCAAACTTCCTTCGACTGATTTGTGACAATACCTGGGATTAGAAGTGTCAATTTTGCCGCAACGTTGTTGAGCTTGGCGTGAGAAAGAGGTTGAACGACGATGAAGAATTTCATGATCTGAGTAGGGTGCCAACCATCCTCTTCAAATCCCGTCCAATTATTTCTTTCATCGAAATGAGGACATATCTTTTTCTTCAACTCCCAGTAGACAAAGACGAGGACTATCTCAGCATCGTACTTTGCAGACGCTTCTACTAGATTGAGAAAAGAATCCGCCTTGAGATTTTGAAGCTCTTCTGGAGTCTCGAGTAACCAGTCTCTTGGACTTAGAAGTCTCAGAAATGGCAGTAAGACCTTCGAGTTCTCTGAAAGACTGACGACAACTTGATCCTCTTTTTGGTTTTGTCCGAGCTTGAGCATATCCTTCCAAACTTTGCTTTCCATGGCTCTGGCTTTACAGAGACTAAATAGTTTGCCGTCTGAAGATTTGAAGATAACATCTTGATCTTCATCCAGTATAAAGTCGATTTCTTGAGGCATCGTGAAGAAGGTTGAATATCGGAGACGGAGGGTTGAGAGAGGAGAAGAAGAAGAAGGGAGAGCAGAGACTTTGATTGCCCATTTATATATCTTCGATTAAGGTCTCATTCAAAAGCCTGCATTTGCTGTGGTCATAAGACTCGATGAGAGCCTGAGAATGAGCCTGCGCAGGTAGAAAGACAAGGCCGTTCCACAAAAATGATTCGTCTTCTCGCTTTTCAAGGCTCATTCATCTTCGAGGTCTCGATCGACGTTTCAAAGCTTCTCATCTGAAACATCTCAGCTCGCTCGGATGAAGGTGTTCTTTCTTAAAGAGCTGGAAAAGGATTCTAAGAAAGGCTTGGGCCGAGTACGTGATGATTTATAGAGGAGATCTTGTTTGTCGAAGAAACTTTTGACGACACTTTGCGTGTGTGATCTGTGATTAACATTGGTGAGAAATTTTCTCTTGAGCTATGTACAAAGGAAGAGAACAATCAAAAACTTTGAGCGTGAGACAAGCTGGAAAGGAAAGAATTGCGATTAGAGGTTTCGTTGAGGCAAGGGAATGAGTGAGACGAGCGTGTGGTGTGGAATGAAGCAGACTTGACTATATAACCCGATTACGATGTGTGAGAGTGACTGCATTTGACATGAAGAGAAGCTTTAAGACCAAGACTCAAGTTGCTTTAAACCTTGACATCAAACTCCTTTTCAGGAGGAGTCTTTGTTCCAGAAGATCCATCGTTGGTCTGAGGCAGATCAGCGAGATCTCTGGCAGCCTTGACAGCTGGCAAATGGTCTGATGGACGTTCTCTGTTTCTGAGATCTTCCATGAGAGATGGACCGGCTCTCCAGACTGGTTTGCGTTCGAAGAGCTCATCCATGTTCTCGAGAGGCACTCCCTTGGTTTCTGGGATCAAGAAGAAGATGAATGGGATGGAGATGATCATCTGTGATGGGAAGAGAAAGAAGTGAAGAGATGTAAAGTAAAGTCAGCTTCAAGTAGTTAAAAGATCGAGAACGAAAGCAGAGAAGTGTCGACTTGAGAGACTCACCATGCAAGCGAAGAAGAGGTAGACACCGTAACCCATGTCTGCGAACATGTAAGGAGTAGCTCTTGCGAGAACAAAGGTCCAGACCCAGTTGGAAGCAGACATGGTAGCTTGAGCCAAAGGTCTGCAAGCGGTGCTGAAGACTTCAGATCCAAAGACCCAAGGAGTTCCATTCCAAGTCGAAGCGTAAAAGGCAGTCCAGACGTAGAATAAGAAGAGAGCGGCTCCAGTGTTTCCCTTTCCTCCCTCGGTTGGCTTCGAGATGGCGATGTAGGCAGCAATTCCGAACATGGCAACAGCTCCTCCTCCGGCACCGACCATGAAGATCTTACGACGTCCGAATCGATCGATCATGAAGAGAATCCAGAGAAGAGCACCGATAGTCTTGATGACACCGAAGACTCCAGAGGATAGGAGGGAAGAGTTGGTTCCGAGACCGATGGACCTGAAGACGGTAGGACTGGAGAAAAGAAAAGAGACAACAGAGAGAAGCAAGGAGAAGTGGTCAGATCGTTGAAAGAGAGAGTCGAAGAAAAGGTCGAAAGAAGACTCACCTGTAGTAGTTGATAGCTTGAATACCAGTCGCAGATTGGAAAGCGAAAAGAGCAGAACCTAGGAATAGTCTGTAGAGGACCTTCTTGACTCCAAAAGTGACCTTGAAAGGACCAGTCCACTTAGTTCCGATGATGCTTCTCTCGTGGTTGAGTTGTTCACGCATAGAGGCGAGTTCGTCGACGATGTATGGCTCCTCGGCGTCTAGCTGTCTCATGTAGCAAAGGTTCTTGATGGCAGCAGCTTCTCTGTCGCGAGAGAGCAGCCAACGAGGAGATTCGACCAAGAAGAGAGCGCTACCAATCATGAAGAGACCTTGAAGAGAGAGAGAGGGAGAAGAGGACGAATCAGGACTCTGAACCACGATCTCTCTGCGGTTACACTTTCTAATACTCACCACCCCGGAATGAGTTGGACTGCGAAAGGGATGATCCATTGCTTGTGACTTGGCGCTAATGTTGTATTGACTCCGTATGGAATCCAGAAACCAACGATTCCACCGATTTGCCATCCCAATTCGTAGATACCGACCAGTTGACCTCTGATCGATGGAGGTGCGATCTCAGAGATGTAGATTGGAGTCAAGTTTGAAGCGATACCAATAGACAAACCAGCCACAACTCTGCCGACGTAGATTGGAGCCAGACCAGTCGAAGCACTAGAGATGGTCATGACGATGGAAGCTGCCGTGAAAACGGATGCAGCAAAGAAGAGACCCCATTTTCTACCCCACCTGAGTGCGAGTGGGTATCCGAGAATGGCTCTGGAGGAGGTAGAGACGAGGAAAGGAAAAGACGGTCAGAACCAGGGAGGTTCGTGTATCTCTACAAGACTTCTACACTCACCCAACGATAGCTCCTGCTTGATAGGCTGACACGATGTTGGCTTGAGTATCACTAGATAGTTTTCCGAAATCATTGATGAAAGAAGGTAGAGCGATGGTACCTCCGATGAAGGCAGAATCGTAGCTGTTCAAAGATTTAGGAAAAGGTCAAGAAGATGATCGTTTCAGTTATAAGAACGTAGCTAGGAAGGCGCGCATTCTATCATTCAATAGTTAAAAGCCTTCTAGAGGGCAAGACGAGGTGTTGAATGATGAATGAATGCCTTCTTTTCCCACTCACCCAATCATCATAGAGGCGAAGGATGCTGTGGCAGCCAAGGCCCAGACTCTCCAGTTGTATACTTGCTTTGGCGTTGGCCTGTCTTCGTTTCTGCGCAGTACCACCATTCTAGAAAGGTAGAATAAGGTAGAATGAGTGAGTTTCTGAATGCGAAGAGGCGAATGATGTTGGGGAAGAAGGGAAGAAGTATTAACCCCCGCTCGACGAAAAATTCGATCAAGTCATGGCGCCGAACTGAACGGCTTGAGTTGAACAGAGCAACCTCATCGAGATAACCTTTTAGCTTTATTTTAGCAATCAATGAAAGTGAGAGCGTCGACAACTTGAAAGAAGGAGAGTGGACCGCATTGGAGAGGAGAGCGATCTGAATCTGCTGCACTGAGAGAGAGAGAGGGAGGGAGCTGCTTGCTCGATAGTTCTTTCTCTTGTCAAAAGCAAAACCGCTTCTGTCCAGAATCAGAACATTCGTCCTCTCACAATTGTTTGGCAAGGAGAGATATCAGTTTGAGAGCGTAGGCAAATAGAGACTTCGAAAAGGCAGGGAAGTCTTCGACACCTTCCTTGTTTGCCTCTCGCTTACGCTTGACGGAGCCTTTTTTCTGAATCTCCCCAATGAGAGTTTTTGAATTCTGTAATCTGCTCTTGAAGGCGCAATGCATAGAATTCAGAGACCCACGCCTTTTCTTCTCTAAAAATCCGCAGCTGGAAGGAGAGGCAAGGATTCGAAATTCCATCCTGCTTTCCGCTCGAAGAGTTCTTTCCATTTCAAGAAAATGTTTCCTACATCTGCAACTTTGCGTCTGATGCGAGGGAGTGATTCGTCTGCGATGTCGAATGTGCGTCGACGAGGAGGCAGAAGATGAAACGCCGATGAAGTGACTATTTTCTCAAAAGCTTTGGAAAGAGGTTTCCAGTTCTCCTCGTCGCAAATCCATCAAATTTCACAATGTGAGCACTAATAGAACTCGTCTTTAGAATGCACAGTCAATCACTAACGTCATCCTCTTGAAATTCTGATTCTACTCGCAGGGCCAAGTCAAAGAACCACACCAACCACAACCAGACCCGCAAGGCTCACAGAAATGGAATCAAAAAGCCAAAGACCAACAAGTACCCTTCCCTAAAAGGAGTGCGTATCAGACATACAGATTGATTACAGTGAAGGAACAAGTTGATTCGAGGCAAAAGTGGAAGAGTGATTGGGTGGCAGGGCGGATTGAGAGGGACTGAAGGAAGAGAAGAGACAGAAGGGAAAACAGTTGAACTCATGAAAGATCCAGCTGAGTAGATTCGAGGAGATTCATCGAGATTCAGACGAGACTCAGAACGTTCATGAAATCAAGATTGAAGTTACCGGAACTTGGATCTCAGATTGAGAGCTGGATGGAAGGTCTGGAGTCAGGAAGGAATCAAATTCGGTCAGAAGCAAGAAAGGACAAGACAGCAAGGTCATTCTGGATCAATCCGGAATCGCTTAGATTGGTTGAATTGTCGGATTTGAGATCATCATCTATCTCAAATCGTAGGCGAACTTATGACCGGGGGGTCTTAGGTGGTCTTGCAGTTTGAGAGAGTTCCTCTCTGCCAATCCAAGTCTTCCTCTTGCTTCTTGAACCAATTTGATCCTTCTCGGCCTGAAATCTAACGTCAAAGAATCCAGCTCTCATCTCGAGATTCAGTTCATGGGTCGCAAGACAGCTATCATCTTGGAATTGGGATTGGGATTACAAGTGGGAAGGAATGGAGTTGAAGAAGTCTCTCAAATGAGTTCATATCAGAACTCTAGAAGCTCTGCAATTTCCATCTCGGATCTCAAATCTCAGTTTCGATTCCAAAATGGGATCAGAAGTCACCTGTAGATCCCAAGATCTCAGGCCAGCCAGCCACTTCTCGAATCTCTTCCAAGTCCTCGAATTTCTCGAATCTCAACCTGCAGCTCTACGCCTCGATCCTCTTCAGACGCTCTTTTTTGTCGAATTCCAGGCAGTTTCAAGTTCATTTGAAAGCTCACACTTCCCTCTCCCCTCTCTTTCCCCTTGATTCACAGGTCGACCCAAAGTTTGTCCGTAACCAACGTTACGCAAAGCACGGATCAGAGAAAGCTCTTCGTGAATCGAGAGCAGCAGCTGCCAAGGCATAAACGAGAAAGGAACGGAATCTTTATAAGGCCTTTATTCAATCATTCACTCTGTTTTATGTCTCTCTCATCAGTTCCTTCGATCGCACACCTTCTTTTTGTTACACTAGCTAGCTTCTCCTCATCATCCTTTGTTTTCTTACAAGACATACAGACACCAAAAGCTTAAGAATATGCATTCTAAGAACCTTGAACCTCACTCTTTGCGTGTGTCGTAGGAAAGGTGAAGGTGTGAAGACGAAGCTCGGAGATGTGAGATGTGAAAGTCCGAGTAGTAGAGCTGCGAGGGTGAAAGGAGAGAGAGAGAGATGGAGTTCTGTTTTGTCTGAAATGTTGTCGTGAGAGTCTTAACTGATTCAAAGGGAGCGAATTGAATGTCATTCTAACAGAAGATGTGTTGAAGATTGTCTCTACAAGGTTGTTCTCGGAAGAAAAGGGAAGAGGAGGAAGAGATTGAAAGGTCTCCCCACAACCACATCCGTCAATCCATACTTCCTTTTCATTCCACACTCTCTATTCCATCTCACATCTGATCTGATCTGAATTCCCATTTCAGTCAAGGATGGAAGGCAGAGGATATGCAACCAGTCACGATCCAACTTTCAATCCAAGTAGTTCGAGTTATCAACCATTTGAAATGAATCCAAACTCGAATCTCAATCCTCATCCTCACTCGACATCCACAATCAATCCATCATCTTCATCCACACCTACGACGAGAAAGAGAGCCAACACTGCTTCCACTCAAGACGGTGCTGCAGATCAAGAAGATCCTCCAACCACTGCAAAAGGCAAAGGTAGAGCTGTGAAACAAAGAGCTTCAATCGATGACTCAGCAGCAACCACAACTACGACAAAGGGGAAAGGAAAAGGAAAGGAAACTGCTGCAGCAAAAAAGAAAGGAGCTGGAGCAAAGAGAGCAGGTGCAAATGAAGACGGAACTGGCGCTACAAAGAAGAGGAGAAGGGTCGTAGTCGCTTGGTGAGTCACTCTCATAGGCTATCACTGCTTCTATTAGGGAAGATGGATTCAATCATCGTTCAGAACGCAAGATCAGGCCTCACAATTGGAGGATGGATGGTTTCGTGGAAGCTAAGAGATGAGGATCTGTGCTTTGCAAACTCTAAACCTTCTCGAAACCACTCATCCATTGGATTCTAGACGAGAACTGCTCTCTCACAATTTGCAAACTAGGTTCTGACTTCATGAAAGAGCAGTTGGTATAGCTTGATCATCACCTTTGTGCCCTTAACTCATCTCGATCAACACTTCTCTCCTCCCCTCTCTTTGTCTCTCCGTCTCTTCCCCTCGGATTGCAGCGATGTCTGTCGTAGAAAGAAGATCGCCTGCAAACCTCAACCAGACACCAATCCTGCAGATCCCACTTCAGCTCCATGTGCAAACTGTCACGATTACGATTACAAGTGTACCTTTTCAGCCGAACCAGATAGATCTCGGGGGAAATTCGAGATTCTAGAAGCTAGATTTGATTCTCTACTTCGAGCTTTCAAGGAAGCAAATCCTGAAAAAGCTGCAGAGTATGAGGAAGGAAATGGTTGGAGTGCGAATGCAACAACGGTTAAAAAGGAAGAAGATAATAATAATCACAACAATAACAGTAATCGAAATCAGAATCAAAATCAAGGTTCATCAAAAGACAATGAGATTGGATCCTCTTCTTCTGGTGCTAATTCTACTGCCAATTCGAATCATCCTGGAATCGATTCTTCAACTGGAACTCCTAGTTCTACTCATGGTGGTGGTAGTGGCGCTCATCATCATCATCAACAACAACAACAACCAATGATGAATATGAATCATTTAAACAATCATTCGATTCCTTATCAGCCAAGTTTCAATTCCTTGCCTGCTCCTCATATTCAATATAGATCTTTCAATCAACAAAAACCAGGAGGATTTCCAAATTCTCTCTTACCACCTCCTCCTCCTCTTTCATCAACTTCAGCAAATGCAAATTCTCATTTCCAATTACCACCCTTATCTAGAAGTCATCATCAACATCAACATCATAGTTATCCACATTCTCAATTACCACATTCAGGTCCAGTACCAATGTTACCTGATTTAGAGGATGGTAGACCTAGATATTTCGGTTCAAGTAGTACTTTGAGTTTGTTTTCTACTGTCAATTCAAGACCTCCAAGTCCAACTGGTGGCAATAGATTGAGTTTAACTTCTTCTTCTAGAAATCATCATCAATCTTCAAATTGGTTCGGTATGGGAGATAGAAGACTAGGTGGTGGTGGTGGTGGTGCAGGTAGTAGTGAATTACCTCTTTCAAGTAGTAGGATTGGTTCTAGAAATCAGAGTAGAAATAATAGTGATGATGAAAATGATGACGACGATGATGAAGATGAAGGTCATGGAGGAGTGGTGTTGGAAAGGAGAATAGTAAAGGTAGAAGAGGTTCAAATTGGAACAATGATGTTTCTAGAAGAACTAGTGATGTTAGAAATTCACAACAAGGAGGTTCTTCGGCGGTCATGGATAGTTCTAGGAAGAGTGGATCTTCTAGCAAAGAGAGTGGAAGTAATTTCAGTAGGATGGTCTTACCAAGACCGAGACCGCTTTATCCCAATAATTCGAAAGAGTGAGTGGTTTATCAATACGTGCAATTGTCTCCTCAAAAGCTAGAAAGCTAAAGAATTTCCCTCTTTGCTAACTTTCCTCTCCTTTTCTTTTTGTTCTCCTTTCAGATGGGTCGCTTATCTTCGTCGCAAGAATTTAACAGCAGTTGGAAGAGACGATGCAGTCAACGATGAATGGTTTAATCGTTATCAATTACCATCTGCAGATATCTTATATCCACTTTTGACTCTATTCTTTACCCATTTACATCCTTTGATGCCAATCTTACATCCACCTTCATTATTGAGAGACATTTCTTTAAATCGTCCCTCTCATGATTCAGCTTTCAGAGGTTTAATCTTTTGCATCATTGCTATAGCTGCTAGATTCTCTGACGATGTTAGAGTTAGAACGGATCCAGATGATCCAGATACGGCTGGAGATGAATATGCAGCTGGTTCTCGTCTTTATCATCAAGTTCATGCTGCTAGTCTTACAAATGTTCAGATTTTGATCCTCACTAGTACTTTTTTACATTCCTCGGTTGGGAGTGGAACTTCTTGGTTACTATTGGGAATGGCTATTAGAGGCTTGTTGGATATTGGACTTCATCAGGAGAAAGCAGATGCTGATTTACCTCCTTTCGAGGTGAGTATTGAGAGAAACGATGGGAGAAGAGAAGCTTTGAGAGCTCCGTTTACTTGAACGCATACAGTCGAGCTCTTTCTGACATTACATTCATTCCCTTCTCTCTCTCTCTTTCGATTTTCACAGAGAGAAATCAGAAGAAGAACTTTCTGGGGAGCGTTTATTCTAGATTGCGTCTTCGCTGTCAACATGGGTAGACCAATGGCTCTCAGACTCAGTGATTGTCACGTCAGATTACCTCTGTCTGTCACTGATGAGACTTTGATGAGAGCAGAAGGAGGAGGTCCAATTCCAAGAGAAGCGACTTCAGAGCCTACCATCATGGACGGTTTCATTCATCTAATCCGACTCAACGTTCTGGTTCAAGACATCGTCGAAGCTCTCTACAATCCAAAGTGGCTTCATCACAAAATGCCTTTGGAAGCAGATTGGGAAGAAGACGACACTTTCGGTCAAAGTTGGGATTCCAGGAAACCTGAATACAAAGATATGATGGAGCTTTCGAAGCGTTTGGACGATTGGGAAGCTGCGATTCCGGCTCACGTATCAAACATCAACGATTCTCCTTATAGACTTCAAGCTGCTATTCTCTCGTGTGGGAAACATGACATGAGAATGTACATCTACAAGCCATTCCTTTCAGACGTTCATCTCAGAAGAACTCTTCATCCTCAATGTGTGCCTCATGCAAGAGAGTGCGTTAGAACAGTCAATGAACTCTATCAATCTGGTAATTCGGCTTCCTTGGTCTTCATCTTTCAACAAGCTTTCATGTCTACTGCCACTTTCCTGATCACTGTTTGGCACACTGCCGAAGAGGAAGAAGTTTTAGCTCAAGACAATCAAATCATCGAATCGGACTTTGAAATGTTCAACGCTTTGGAAGATAGGTTTAGTTCTCCAATTTTCAGGAAAGCTCATCGAATGTTGAGAAATATCGCTGCTAGAACTTTGAGAACTATAGATTCTAGAGAACAATCAAGAGAGAATCATTGCTTTAATCAAAGCTTCGGATCCTCATCTCTTGACTATCAGTTCGATTCATCGTAGTGGTCTTCAGACTCCAGCCAATAATGTTCAACAAGGTTCCAACCTTTTGATCCCAAATCATTCTCCTGGAACTACTTCTCCTTCAGCTGCTCTATCTGCTTATACTCAATGGGTCGGTGCAAGTCCTTTGGGTACTCCTGGTGGATCATCAATTGTGTTGAACAACTTCAAATTGGCAAATGGAAGAGGAGGAGCTCAAGAATTCCAACATCCTTTCAACAGTTCAAATCAAGAACAACATCCTCCTCACCTTGGTGTTGCTACTCCTTCCAATGCAGCTCTCTTCAATAATGTTCTGGAGAACGAATTGGAAGATCTCTCTGCTTCTCAAGGTACATTTGCAGGATTGGGAGTCGCTGGAGGCGGAGATGGATTGGGAGGTGGAAGTACTCAAATGGAAGATTTAGGTTGGACTGAATACTTTACCAAGTTTTTGAGTGAAATTGGATCTGGTAATAATCAAAACGTTGGTGGTGTTGAGGATGGAAATCAAGGTCCTACTGCTTCTACTTCTAATCATCATCAAAATAATGAAGTTCATTCTCCCACCACCTCCTGCTGGAACTCATACACCTCATTCTACTTATCCAACTCAATCTCCAAATCCAAACCTCAATTCTTCTTCAAACAATTCTTCTCACGTCTTTTCTCATTATTCTAATTCTCATACTAGAACTGGAGCTACTAATGAAAGCTCCTCTCGTCCAAGAACTAGACCCTCCAACTCCATCTTTTATCAGATCAAGACCTCAAACTCCAAATGGTCTTCCTTTGGGTTTGACTCACCTCCTGCTCATCATTGATCAGAGCGACGATTTCAGCTCGACGATTTCGTCCTTCTTTTTTGATTTCGTCTGCTTCTGCTCCCATTCTATCGATTTTCCCCCTTCTTCTTCTTTCCTTCTTTCTTTGCTTTTTGCATTCTTTTATGATTCCTGGTTTGATTTTGTCATCTGTGTACTTGTTTCTTGTTCAATGAAAGAGGTTTTCTTGCTTTCTCAGATCTCAAAGCCCGCGTGGAGGGGAAAAAAGTCTTGAGCTTCTTCTTCTTCGGTTTTCTGAATCTTTCAAGTTCATCTCACCTCACTTCATCAAGAACTATTTGATTCTGCTTCTGAATCATCTGCAAGGACATCAAAGTAGATTCCATTGACTCGGTTTACTTCACAGATATCTCTTTTCTC
>JASXTE010000322.1:0-57519 GCA_030280995.1 Hemileia vastatrix
CTGCGATTAAAGAGAGAAGGCAAGTTGGGGCGAAGCACAAATTGAGCTCCCCTTTAATAAATTTCGAGAGTGACAAAGGACATAAGATTCCAAAGTGAGCTTAATTTTGGAAGAAAGGGAAACAGACGCAGTAGTGAGTGGCGCTCTCTCATTTTCCCTTTGTTCTCCCACGCTTCGTTCGAGACAAAGGAGTCGTCTGATGCTCTGACCTTCGGGAGGGACCCACTTGTTACAAATCATAGGATTCTCATCTCAAAGGTCTGAACGTAACAAACATGCATAGACTCGGCGAAGCAGAATCGACCTTTGCAGTGAACGCCGAGCACGAAGAGAAGTGAAGATTTTTTCTTCACTCTCAACTAACTTCCATCTCATCAAAATCTCCCGAAAGCAAATCTGGAACGTCAGAAACAATTCATTCTACTTCTGAAAGCTTCAAATCGTTTGATCACGGATGTCAAAAAGATCAAACGCCTCCGAATTAGGAAGAGAATCCAATAAGAGAATGGCTTTACTGATGTCTGCCGAAGAAGAGAGAGCCCAGGCTGCTCTTGATAGATTGGATTTCAAAACAGCAGAAGAGCTGTGTACCGAGGTCAGTAGAGTTATATTCATCGCTTTAGATTGACTCCCTGCAGGTCGATGAACGAAGGGAAATGCAACAGCCAACAAGCTCCAACTCATCGTCAGCTCTTCTTCTCTATTTCAGGCGCTAGCGAATAATCCGTTGAACAAGGATTCTTTTCTGCTCATCAGAAGCGCTGCAGCTGGACGGAGAGGTAATCTGCAGGCTTCATTGGAAGATGCATCGAATGTCGAGGATGAAGACAGAGTGAGTCAAACTGGTGCGATCATGTAAGGCTTCTTTACATTCAGACCAAATAACCTGTATTGACCTCTTGCTTTGCTTTAATCCTTGTCTTACTGCTCATAGCAACACCTACGGCTCTCTTACGCTTCTCTTCGTCTGGCAGCTCATCACATGCAGCTCGCTCAGAACAGGAAAGAGGAACAAGGCTTGCGGTCGAGCATCCGCGATTCCAGACTCAGAGAAACAATCCTTTCCATGAAGGCAATTCTGGGCAGAGAATTGAAGAACCCATTCGACAGAATCTCCATCGAACTTTTCGTCAAGATTTTGTCGTTGTGTTCAGCTCCTGCTCTTTCGACAGCTTGTGGCGTTTCCCCGCGATTGGAGAACATTCATCATGATCGATCATTGGGATCTTTTCAGAGTCTTCAGGATGTCCGGAGAGGAGTTCAATATCATAGAAGGACTGGAGCTCTTCAATCTTCGCAGTCGCAACTCCCTCAAAACAATCGAGTTGGAATTCAAGGACATGCCAAAGGATCGTGCCCGGCATTCGAAGGATCTCGAGGAAAGTCTTCTCCCATCTTTTTCAACTATTCAAACGCTCTCGATCACCTATCGCGGTGAATTAGGTTCCGCGGTCGCTTCCCTGGCAGCAAAATGTCCAAATCTTATCTCCCTCAGGTGCATCACTCAACAGATTCTTGTGGGACTGGTAGCTATGGAGATTACTACGAATTCACCGATAGCTGGAATCAAAATCTTCAATTTCTGGAGTGGAAAACTCCATCAAACAAGCTGAGCCTTACCCCCAATCCTCTGCAGATACTCAAGAATCTTAAGCAACTCAAGCTGGAGACCATTATGGACGAGAATGTGGTGGTGGCAATACTTCCTCTGTTATCACATCTCGAGCATTTGGAGCTCAAAGGGATCTTCAACAATGAAATCGACGAAATGCCGATCTTTAATTTGCCGAATTTGAAGTTTTTGTCCCTAGATTGGGTACCGCTGTCAGAAAAGGATGCTCCTAACGAATCAAGTTTCTTCAAGAATTTGAGAGCTCCTAAGCTTCAAAGTCTACTGTTGGATTCTATACATCCTGCCTGGTTGGAGTCGCTGGAAGCGGGGCCTAAACTCGTGGAGTTGAAATTTGAGCAGTTGCAAGACGAGTTCGTGGATGATAATAGGATCGATGATCAAGTCAAGGCACTCCTAGGATCGCTAAGGGATTGGAAAAGTCTGGCGACTTTGAAGATTGAACTATGGGACCTCAATTCTCAAAAGAGATTCTTCATTCAAGTGATGAAAGAGCTCACACCTCTTTCTGGACCAAGTCTCTCCGGAGACCCAAAATCAGTCATCTTACCGAACCTTTCGTCCCTTCACCTAGGTAACTCAACTATGTCTTCCCAATCAGATCTGGAAGACTCTGGAAATGCGGCACTAGCTGCTGTTTGTTTGGTCTCTGCAAGATCGGCGGCTGTCCAAGGCTTCTCGAGGGAGATGATTTTGTCGGCAGCCAATGGTCTTACAAGGTTTGACCCAATCAACACCTCAAAAGTCTCAAGTACCCCAACTCTTTCTATCACTTCTCCTCTCACGACAATTCAGGTGAACACCGAGCTCAATGGCGATGGAGAATCCTTATCTTGGTTGAAGGAGAAAATGAGCGAAAACTCTCATTTCAAAATTACGACTAAGCTAAGGAACCCTATGACTTGTAAATACGTACTTGATTTTTGTTCAATCTTCATGATGATGGAAGTAGAGATCGCCGTGAGCAAGTCTTGAGTGTGAAAGAGAAGGAGTGTTCTCTCGTTTTGTCGATAACGGACAATGAGAAGATGAATCCAAGAATCGATTTCTGTATGTACAAAATGATGCGATATACTTTTGAATTATAGATAGTGTAAGAGCGATTGAAGAAGAATGGAAAGTTGAAACGAAAAACAGAATCTCAGAACATCATTCTTCCACCTCATCCAAGAAGTTTAGACATCCTTTAGAGCAACCTCTCCACTGGATCGGAAGACAACCAGATCCATCCACCAAAGGACCATTTGATTTTGGTTTCCGACTTTCAGAGTTCTCCTCAGTGATCGTCCTATCAACGTCACTACTATTTCCAACACCATTACCATTGGTTTGATCAGCCAAGGTCGAATCTTCTACTTCCACTTGAGGTTCCATTCCAGTAAACGTAGTCTTGAGCTGTTTCGAGGAAGCGACTTTTTGACCAGCGATATGACTGACCCATTCATATCTAACTTCAACCGGTTCCCAAAAGATTGGACCTGAAGAAGTAGAAGAAGTTGAACTTGAGAACGGTTCAGAGACTCGTTCAATTGGCCAGTCGTTTTCCTCTTCTCCTTGATTGAGAGAATGACTACTTTTGTTGAGGGAAGGACTGGAAGGATCGAAATGATGATAGGGATTCGGACACCGAGAGAAGAAAGGATTCTTCGAAGCATCGTCTCCATTATCCAAACTTGCTTCAACATCGATAGGAGCGATAGTGTTTTCAATCTTTGTAGAATTCGACTTTCCTCCGATATCACCTGCACTCAGATCAGAGAGATCTGCGTCATCGGATTCCATTGAGTCTGGATCTATATCAGAAGATCGATTGGAATGATCAGTCAATCTAGTTTCCGAACACCAATTGGCTTTCTCCTTGCTATTGTTGTTACTTTTGGAAGCACGTGAAGTCCTACTTGAGCCACTAACAGTTCTTGAGAAAGTTCTGCTGTTTGGGATTGATGAAGAACCAAAAGAAGATGATGAAGAAGATCCCCAAACACCACTTGAACTTCGTCTAGCGACTTCCAAAACTCTCATAGTCTCGACGTACAATAAACCTTTACATTTCCTCAGAACTCCATTCTCGTATTTATCGAGTAAAATCTTGTTTCTAGATCTGTTGATAGTTGGAGAATTGATCGAGATTGGTTGAGGAGAAAGAAGACTTCTTATGCAAAGTTCTCTCAGACTTGGAATTGGATTGAGGCCGATTTCCACCGGTGAAAGATACCTTGCTCTTCCTTCACAAGGAAAAGGCGATGGATCAGGTAATAAACTTGAAGATCCATTAGTCGTCGTCGTCGTTCCAATCGATCCTAATCCACCTCCTCGAGCCAAAAGATCGTCAACTTGAGCATCGCTGACGGTTCTCTCTAGCATTCGAGCACGATTCGCTTGAATATGAAGTGGTAGAGCAGGAGGTCCCATCAATTGTTTTGATGCTTCAGTATTGACTGGGTGAGGTGGAGTGGATGCTGAGAGTGTTGAGGGATGGGATGCGATAGAAGTAGAGTTGGAATCTTCTTGTCTCGTTCGAGATGCTCTCCTCTTACTCGAAGCGACGAGACGCCAAGCTGTCGAACCTAGTAGTGGTCTGACTGAAAGTTGGGATTCTGGAGGAGCTCGCATCCAAGGATTGGGATGATAGGTGAAGTTGGTGAGATTGTTGAGCTTGAGGATTTCGGAAGGGAGGTAGGACTGTCGACGAAGGATCAATCGGAGAAGTCGAGACAGAAATAGGTCAGCTTTTCAACAAGTCTCGATCAGAACATGATACACATAATTCACTACGCACAAGCTCATTCGCTCCTATACTGAGCTCTCTCAGACTCCGTAGCTCTGAGATAGCAGGAGGTAACGTTCGAAGCTTATTGTTCCCTGGATCAGACGAGGAAGAGATGAATGTATGCGTCAGTTTTTTGAAGCCCAAGAAGACATTCTCTTCAGTCTTGATCATACTCACTCAAACTCAACACTGTCAACTTAGTCACCTCAAAAAGAGCAGAAGGTAAAGAACTCAATTGATTCTGAGCCAAAGTCAAAGTCAAATGCTCATAAGAAGGTAAAGGAGCTTTGTTACTGATGGTTCTATTTAAACCATTTCCAGCTGGAGAACTAGGATTTGAGTGGCCATTGACCAGACTTGGGGAGCCATTCAAAGCTTGTTGAGCGTTTTGAGGTGTAGTAGTCCTACTAAAAGTCGAGGATCTAGTACGATCCAGACTAGCTGCGAATTGTCGGTTCCTAACTGAATGTGGATCTTCTTCAAATGTTGAACTGTCTTTACTGTTGTTATGGTTGTTTGATCTTGGAGAAGAAGTTGATGAAGATTCGATCTTGTCAGGAGGAGGAGGTGGTGCTAGCTGGACGTAGGTTTTGAGATCTGCTATGCATGGATGAATGAATTGAAGGTCTTTGGAACTGAGACATGGAAAAGAAAGAGGGAAGACGGATGGGTCAGCAAGAGTACAGTCGAAGATACGATCTGGTTTCATCGAGGTTTTCGACTCACGAAGCGTCCAAAGTAGATCTCGAGTTCTTGAAAGAACTCCCAGAAATCCCAACATCGATTCCCACAGCGTCCGAGACTACGTTCCTCCAAAAAGCAGTTTGAGCTTCAATCAAAGAAGGGAGACGTTGTTGATGTTGATCATTATCTTCAAACATTGAATCTTCCGAAGTATCTTGTTGAATCTCCATCTCGACATTTTCAGCAGTAACATTTCCAAACCTAGAAGAATTCCTAGCTCTAGTCAATTTCTTAGGACTCGAACCAGTCAGACGACGTCTTTGAGAAGGATGATGATGATTTTGATTTGAAGAAGATCCAGAAGAAGAAGTAGTAGAAGTAGAATTGGAAGGTAAAGCTCCAAAAGCAGAATGAGGATCAGAACCCCATCTTTGGAAACTTTTGGCTTTCGCAAATGGATTTTGAGGTTTGATTTTCTCTTCGAAAGCAGCTTCTAAACCTAAACCAACGTTGACATTTTTAGGAAAAGAAGTGTTGTTCGGACCGACATCACCTTCTTCATCTGGTTTCCCATAATCCATCGCGTCGTCTGAACTTGAATTGACATCTTCGGAAGCAGAAGTATTATCTGAAGAACCGTAGAAACCAGCAGCCAAAACTGAGTCTTGTTGATTACTACTCGAAGGAGCGATCCATTTCTCTTGACCTCCTAAAACGCTCTTGTGAGAATCCAAAGAGATCGAGTTGGAGGATGGTGGGGGCATTAATCGACTTGAAGAGAAGATATCATCATCATCTCCAGGACTACTCCTCTGGTTACCGAAATGACGATTCAAACTAGTCGTAGTTTGAGATTGTTGAGGACTAACAGGTAGACTTCTCTTTTTGCCTCTATTGGAAGATTTGGCACCACCTATCCCTGTCAAAGCACGATTCCCTCGACCAGAAGAAGGAGAACCTGGTTCCAGATACATACCATCCTCATCTGATGATTCGAGTCTACCATTCCCACTCCCTACTGTAGTAGTTGCAGCTCTACCGACTCTAGAATCACGTCTAGAAAAGGAGGCGGATTTGGAAGAAAAGACCTTTGCGTTTGCGGCTAGAGGATCAGCGAAAGATGAATTCGAGGATGAAGTTCTTGCGTAATCAAAAGTGGGAGAGATTGGAGGAGAAGAGGAGGAATGATGAAGAGGGGAAGAAGAAGAAGCTGGAGGCGGAGATGAGGAATTGGCTGCTTGATTTGAAGATTGATCTCGATAGGATGTAGACGAAGTGAACGTTCGCTTTTGAGATGAGGATGTCGGATTTGGATTTGCTAATGATTTGGAAACGGTTGGATTGGAAGTTGAGGGATTCATCTGAATCGATAAATAATAGAAGCTGGCAGTAGGCGACGTGATTGATTGCTAGGGAATAGGGAATGGATGGATGAGTTGCTGCACTGCTGATTGTCGAGTCCTGTGATGTTTCGAGACAATAGACGGAATCCGATAATAAAACTAGAAGTAATAGAAGAAGAATAAGTTCCTAACCCGATTCCCTCTTCTGGGATGGGTGTGGTTGAGTGGGAAGCTGTGAACTCTCTTTCCTTTCCCACTCAATGGATCTCATTCCAACCAATCGTCCTCAAGAACTTCAAGTCGTTTTAAGAACGTGAATATTGCATCAGAATATGTAGCAAAATGGGAAAACAGCAGCATCCATTCCTCCAGAAGCGGTACTCATTCTGATTGTGTTGTTCTCTCCACTCATTCTCATTGACTCTCTATCTTTCTCTATTCCAGACGACAGCATGCAGCACTTTACGATCCAGCTTCTCAATCTTTATCTTTAGAATCTCGACATCCAGTCTCTTCCGCTCTCTCTAGACGTCAGCCATCTTCACTCATTGGACCAGCTGGCATTGACTCTTCTTCCCAAGATGGAACGAATCCTGCTCCACCTTCTCAACCTCAACCTTTTTGTTCCACTTGTCTGAGACCTTTCCCTTGGGGTTCAGTGTCAAGTAATGATGATGATCAAGAGGATTCCACCACTTCTACACATCCTCATTACTTCAGATTGTTGGCTGAAGCCACTTCTTTGCCTGGAAGTCAAGTCCCTTCACGAACTGCCACTCCGACTCCTGGTTCTGGATCCAGAGCTCGACGACAAGGAACTAGCAGCGATAATGAGAATGGATCTGAAAGACTAGATGAAGATGTTGGAGTTGAAGGCTACTATGAGAGATTCTTCGTCGAAGAGAAGAAATTGGGAAGAGGTGCCAGGGGAACCGTATATCTCTGTCAAGTGAGTCTCAAAGTCTCGATTTCTCGACCAATCCTTCTTTTTCGCAGCCTGAGCCTAATTTCTATTCTTTCTTCTTGCCTCAGCATGTCTTGAACGGAAATAACCTAGGAAGATATGCCATCAAAAAGATCCCAGTCGGTTCAAGTTCAAAGAATCTAGTCAAATCATTGAATGAGGTCCACATCCTTAAATCTCTGACCCATCCAAACATCATTCATTATCAACACGTTTGGTTGGAACATTGTTCTTTCAGTCTTTTCGGTCCGAGAGTGCCTACACTCCATGTTCTCATGGGTTATGCAAACGGGGGATCTCTCGAAGACTGGCTGGTGTCAAGAAGTGGGAACAATCGAAATCAATCTCCAAGGAATAGTAATACTTCCTTTACTTCAAAAGTCACTTCCACTTCTCCCTTGAACCCGAGTTCCAATTCTGGTTCTTCTTCTCCATTACCAGATAGAAGTCAAGCTGAAAAGTTGAAAGCTGCTTTTAGAAAACGTAGAGATCAAACCTCATCTTCATCACTCAGTTCAGAAAGTAATGGAACAGTTCATTTCCTTCGTGAAGAGGAAATCACTTCTTTACTACAAGACATCACTAGCGGCTTAGGTTTTCTACATGATAGAGGAGTCCTTCATCTAGACATTAAACCAGCGAATGTCCTCTTAGAATGGGAAGATGATTCAATGTTACCTAGAGCTTTACTATCTGATTTCGGTTCTTCAACTTTCCAACATGAGAATTGGACGAGTAGGAAAAGGTCTGGAAATACAGGTACAATGGAATATATGCCTCCTGAAACTTTTCATGAAGATCCAAAATCTGGAAAATTGGAAGAATTGAGCAGTAAAGCTGATATCTGGTCTTTAGGTATGATACTTCATTTATTGATCTTTTTGAAATTACCTTATAGGCAAGTTGAGGATTTGGATCAATTGAGAGTGGAAATGTTGAGTTACAGAGGTTTCGATTTGAATAAAGAAAATGTTAATCTCAATCCTCCAGGTGCCTCTAGATTGTTATTGGGGATTCTGAAAAGAACTCTTTCTTTGGAACCTATCAAGAGACCTTCTTGTCCAGAGATTTTGAAGGCTATTCAAATCGGTTCTTTTACTTCTCATCATCAAGCTCAAAATCGTCAAAGACAGCATGTCGAAAGGAGGGATCAACTTTCTAATCCTCAAAAATCTGTCTCTAATCATCTCCTACTTTCCAGGAGAACAAGTGGAAATAATCAAGTTGAATTTGATCAATCTCTAGATTCAGAAGCTAGAATTGAACAGCTGGGAACTCCAATCCATTCAGGAATTGCAACGCCAATCGAGACTTCAGTAAATTCAGATTCTCATCATCGAAGTCCAACGATTAATCTGAATCATAATCACATGAGAAGACTCTCTCATAAAAGTAGATTGAGCATCACTGCTAAAACTTCAAGGACTGAAGTCATCAAGAGAGCGATTTGGAGAAATGGAAGAAGATTCTTCTTGGCTGTCGTTGGATTGAATGGAGGTCAATCTGGAATCTATAGGAAAGTTGTGCTGGTTGGAATGGCTTTGATCGAGGTGAGTTTCGTTGAGGAGATCGATGACTTTGAAGACGCTCTCTTTGTGACACGAAAGGTGCTACAGAGCTATTTCTCTGATCCTTTTCCTTCGTTTTCTGCCTCAAATCGACCTGCCAGTATATCGCTTTTGATTCTAAATGTGGTTCTTTAGGGAACCCAATTCCTCTGTTGAAATATCCGATACTGATTCTGACGTTGATTTTGTTATCCATTAGGTGAGTTCTCCTTAACCAAAGCCCTCTTTGATCTCTGAACAAGCTCTATTCGTATGTTTATATCAACTTTGCTGATCTGATTTCCGTTCTTTCTTTGCTTTTTTTTTTTTACCTCAGTTCCGATCCTACGCTAGTAAGAAATCTCTCGACAACAATCCGTCTCTCTCCATTGATTTTCTTTCTCTTGATCCTATTCTTCTCTCGTATCGTTTCGAATCATATCATTTGTATTCCAATAGGTTTAACTGTCACTTCCAATTCCCAATCTCTTCTCTAATGAAAGCCGTCACGTTCTCTTCTCTCTCTGTCGAAACTCTTCACCTTAATTGTAACATTCGAATCAAGTCCAAACCCACATCCAGACTTCTTGTTCTATTCATTCATTTCTCTCTTTTTGTATAATACAAATAACAAACCATAACCAAATCTCTCTCCCTGTCGATGTCACGAAGTGAAATCTTGAAAATCGAGAGTAAATAATCTTTCTAACCTCCATGTAGAGTACTAATAAACACCAGTTCATCTTTATCCTGTAATTGATAGTTCAATTCACCTTCCAATTCCCAATCTGCAGAATTGATGAGAACCAAGATTCCGGGTCGACTGCAAATGAAAACCGAGCAAACGTAGAAAGAAAGAAGAAAAAGTCCATGAGCGTTCGTCTTCAACGACCCTCGTCCTCGTCTACTTTAAGACGATACCTACACAGTTTCACCATCCAAGAAGAGTTCTTCCCTTTCTACGATGAGGTTTTTCTTGATCCATTGAACGCAAAACCTGACGTCTACCGGTCTTTTCTTTTCTCCTTCTTGATCTGAATTTGGCCGAGAAGAACCATTAGGAGTGGTGATTGAAGGTTCGGGTAGATCTTTGGATGTGGAAGATGAATTTGAAGTCAATGGAGTTTTGTCAGAGACTAGTTTTGGGAGTTGAATGGAATGTTTCTTTTGAGTTGGGGTCGAAGTCAAAAGTTCAGTTCCACCTCTGAAAAGAGAGCACAGAGAGAGAAGGAGAAGCGAGGAGTGAGCAAGAGATTGATAGAGCTTTCTGTAAAGCATTTCATGAATCTTACCCGAATTCTATTAGAACATTGATTGTATCGCTCATTCTTGATTGTTTTGGAGTGAGTGGTCCAAGGGAGAAAGTCACGACGAGAATTTTGACCTTGTCCATCTTGCTCTTGATTGTCACAATTCCATTCATTCCTGATTGGGACTCGGGGATGGAAAGCAGACAAGTTATCCAAAATACCACAATCTAGAGAATCATGGCAGCAAGCAAAGATGAATTGGTAAGTGGAGCTCTTGACTCTCTCTGTCCAATTCTTCTCTAATCTCTCTATTTCTTCCCTTTGTCTCATTCCAGGTCGAGCCAAAAGGCTCGGCCAATCTAGAACCTTCGAGTGCAAAGGCTATTCATAATCAGCTATCTTCAAACAAAATAGACGACGAGGA
The DNA here is from genome assembly GCA_030280995.1 of Hemileia vastatrix. Classification (NCBI taxonomy): domain Eukaryota; kingdom Fungi; phylum Basidiomycota; class Pucciniomycetes; order Pucciniales; family Zaghouaniaceae; genus Hemileia; species Hemileia vastatrix. Next base: position 10,613 of record JASXTE010000322.1, read on the forward strand.
CGGTTACGAATCATTAGATGAAGATGATGACGATGGCCAGATGGAGCAGAGCGACGTCGTCGATGATCCTCCAAAATTGGATGATTTGATCGTGAGTAATCGATGGGCTATTGAAAGTATACTATTCGACTATTCGGGAAGGACTGCAAAGGATATTTCATGCAGCGAGGAGGTGGCAATGGCTTTTGTGCTACCTCAACGATGGTCAGATAGATAGCCTCAGAGGTCTCTCTGACACTCAATCTCGCTTTGCTCCCAATCTACCTTCTATCCCATCTACTAGAAACGTTTCTGTCCCACTCTAGAAGAAGCTCTAGTATCTCTGGTAGCTCAGGAACCAGGTCAAACCCACGCTTCAGCTCTATCAATCCTAGGAACCTTCTTCGAATTGGAATCCCAGCGTGAAGAGTTGGACAAGATCGAACAGGAAATAGAAGAAGAAGCTCAAGAAGAGGAAGATGATGATGAGGAGGATGATGATGAAGATGAAGAAGAAGACGAGGAAGTTGAGGAGTACGATCAAGATCAAGACACCATAGAAGAGCAAGTCGAAGAGAAAGCTCCAACTCCTCCTACTAAACAACAGATTCAATCAACTCCAGTCAAAGCTACTTCCAAACCAACTGTACAGCCTTCTTCTTCTCCAGCTTCCTCTCCAAGTAGAAGTCCAGCAGCTGCAGCAGCTGCCAATGCTGCCTTGGCTAGATTTGGAGGTGGTCAACCGAAATCACCACTCTCTCTACCTCCAAAATCAGCTCCTCATCTCGAGTCAAAGAAACCCCCAGCTCCACCGAAGACGTTGGCAGAACTAGGATTGGCAAGACCCGAATCCATCAAACATGCAAATGCACCACCAGTCGCCAAACCGATCGCTGCTCGTACTGGACCTGGAGGACGTAGAATCACCAAGAACACTAGAAAACCAACTTCCTCTTCTCCTTCTTCGAAATCAAAGGATCAAGATAAAGATGCTGCTTCTACCCCTCCTCCTCCTTCTTCACCTCCAGACAATTTCGGTAAATCCAGTCCAGTTCCAAAACCAAGAATGGGTGGAATTCATACGATCTTTGGTAATTCTTCCTCTAATTCCTTTTCGACCTCAAGTTCCTCTCCTAGTAGAATCAGTTCTTCTCCTTCTCCAGCCAAGAGATTCATCGGTACAGGTGTCGGACAAGGTTTCGGTACTGGACCACAATTGGAACACGATCCTCAAACCGAATTGGCATTGAAATTGAAGGCTGCAGGTAGAACTGCAGAACAAATCGAAAGAGCAATGAGAGCTGCAAGATCTGCTGAAATCAGAGCAAGAGGTTTATCTCCTGCAGAACAAGCTATTGCAGAAAGAGAAGCTAGAAGATTAGATGCAGACACTTTGGAAAAGGTTTTGGCTGGTCATATCGTTGCTCCGGCACCTGTCGTTCAAGTGGTCAAGAAGAAGAGAAAAGGCAAAGGAAATAAGAGAGAAGATTCAATGCCTGGTGCAAGTCAGTTAGCAATGTTTGCAAGAAGATTAGCAAAGACTCCATTGAGTATCAGAGCTCAAGCTGTCGCTACTGCCATTGCAGCCGCTAGTAGATGGCAAGCTAAAGGCCAGGAGTTGGATGAAGAAGACGCTCTGAGAGCTGCAGCTGCAAGAGCTAAAGCTAAAAGAGAAAAGGAAGAAATGGAAAGAAGAAGACTTCAAGGTGATTTGAGAACTGTTACTGAAGGGGTCGATCATGTCAGTCTACCTGCTGATTACGACGAGCAGAAGGTTCTGGATCAAGCCATCAGAGCAAGTCAAGGTTTATCATCAGAAGAGGATTGGCAATCCGCTTTGGATAAGAAACAAAGAGAAAAGGAAAGAAAAGATGCCGCTGCTCTTTTGGCTGCCTCTACTCCACCTCCAACGACTCCAAGTTCCAAGAACAAGAAGAAAAAGAAGAAACCAACTACTTCTCCTCCAGTGGCTTCTTCTCCTCCAGTCCAAACTTCTGGTCGTGGTGCAAGTGCAATCAGTCAAAGATCTCTGGACGCTTTGGCTGCAGCTCGTTCGGTTCAATTTGGTGAAACTTCAACTCCTTCTCCTCCAACTCCAGCTTCAAGACAGATTGTTCAACCTCCAGTCGGAATCACTGTACCAGCAACGACTACTTCTCCACCTCCAAGATCTTCGAAACCAGCTTTCCCATTCGTAGACGTTCCAACTTTGAGCGCCAATTCTCAAACCTTCGTTCCTTCTGGAAATGCTCCACCTTTGATTATCTCTCAAGGCTTAACTTCGGATTGGGATGAATATCAAGCTTTGAAGTATTTGAAAGAATCTTTCCCAGATTACACTTATGACGAATTGGAACCTCTCTTCGATGAAGCAAAGGGAGATTTAGGAATGATTATTGATAAATTGTCGGAAAGAGAAGAAGATGATATGAAGATGCATTTCCCTTCATTGACTGAAGAAATTGCTAGAATTCCACCAAAACCTATGCCAGCTATGAATACGAGTTCAATCACTACTTCTTTATCTAGAGGGCTTGAAATGTTCAAGAAAGGTTTCGGAGTCATCAGATTACCAGGTGCTGGTGGTAAAGATAAATCACCTCAAGTTTCCCAATTCCAAATCGAAGAAGTAGTAGTCACTCAAATGGCTGCTTTAAGTAAATCTCCTATTGAATTGAGAAAGAATGAAATCACAGCTAGAAAACAAAGAAGAGAAGCTTTGATCAAAGTTTCTAGAATTTATAAAACTGGTGGACCGAATTCCAAAACTCAGATGGAAGAATTCAAAGCTTTAGCAAATAGTTGGGAGAGAAAAGCTACTACTTTTTCAAATGCAGCTGCTGAATTGGAAGTTGAAGATAGAAGAAGAAAAGCTGCTAGAAGGAATTTGAGAAGAACTTTGGTTCCTGTCATTGGTTTACAAGAGAAACCTATTCAAAAGGAAGATTTACCAAATGAAATTGATTTACATCATCTAACTGTTAGAGAAGCTGAATTCATCACTAAGAAATACGTTGAAAGTTGGGATTTCGAAAATAAACCTGAACTTAAAGTCATCACTGGTGCTGGTATTCATTCTACTGCTGGGATTGCTAAGATTAAACCGGTCATTTATAGATGGTTGGCTGATAATTCGTTGACTTTGGGTATAGATGTTAAGGCTGAAGGTAATGGTTGGTTTGTGGTTAGAAAGTTGCAGATTGGATTCTAGAAGTTGGGTTGGGTTAGTATCAAACTAGAAAGTAGAGTGGCTCTTTGGGTTTCGGTTTCTGGTATAGAGTTCTTGAGTTCTCGTTTTTCTTCTCCGTTTCTCTTCTCATGATATCATTGTATCCTACTTCACGAACTCACTCCCCTTCGTCCAATTCAATTCAACTAATGACTCTCAGAAACATGCTCGAAAGAAGACGGTCTCACAATCACACGTTCTTCCAGAATCGATATCAAAGAAGAGATTGAGATTCGTGGCGACATTTTAGTCTACAGCTGAGAAGAGCGAGAGTGAGAGGGAAGTGAGTAGTCACTTGAGATCGAAGAAGCAGAGGGTTGACCAAGTCAAGGTCATTAATAAGATACATTAAGTTTGAGAGAAAGAGAGACGGAAACTAGAAGCAACAAGTCAAGAAACGATATCTAGAGAAAATGAGAAAGAAGCTGGAAAAGCGAGAGAAGAAAAGAATGTGGGTTGATTTTAAGGATCTAATTGTTCATTTGGAAAGGCTTATGTTGTTGGTTGAGTATGGTTGGCGGAATAGTTGAACGAGAAACAGACTTGATCATGCTTGAGAAGTCAAATCTCTTCCTAACAAACCTGCATCAGAAGTAGCCTTGCGAGGGAGGAGTTCTGATAGAAGGGTTGATCTGAGATCTTGTTGAGGGTCAACAGCTGGAACGTCGTTTAGAGGGACCCATAGATCCGATCCTGCACCATTGATGATGAACTCTGGAGAAGTGTTTCCACTATCACCAAAGGACTACTACTTGATAGGTGGTTCTAGTCTCCAATCAGAAGGAATCTTGACAGTGACGGTTCCAGAGTTCAATGGGAAACCACTTGCTAAAGTCCATTTTTGGTTCAAACCACCCTCGTCGTTTGGTAGAGTGTATCCTAATTTGACTTGGGAAGTTGATCCTTTGAGTTCTTTCTGGAATGTCGCTCACGTCCCTAAGTAATTGAAGAGATGAGAGAGTGGGAAGAAATTGGGTCAGTGGATGAGTCGACGACGACGATAATGGTACTCTCGTCTGGTTTACGACGAGATTGCTAGCCATGTAATTATACTCACCAGGTGATTACTTCCAGTTGAACCAGCAGTCCAGATGGTGGTTGAGGTTGGTTCAGTGATCTTTGGATTCCAAACAATTCTGTGAGTGGATGGACAAACATTGGTCAAAAGACGTCAGTGACGATCGTGGCTTCCTCCAATCCTACACGATTGACTCACCTCTTTTCTAGTTCGAGAGAACCAGATCTTTCGAACATGGCACCAGTCATTCCAGAGGCACCAGAGGCCAAGTTGAGCTCACGAGCAAGCGAGTTGGTCAGCAGGTGAACCAGAGACTCTGAGGATTGGAGATGATTGAGCTTGACCAGCAAAGAGTAAAGTGGAAGTTCCAATGGCTAGGAATGAAAGAAGAGTACGAGAGACGAACATTGTTGAATTGATTGACTGTTTGTTGCAGGGTTTGAGTGGAAGAAAAGGACAGGGGTAAAGTTGAGTTGTCAAGAAGAGATTAAACCGAGTCGATTGAAGATTAGACGAGAACTGTAGTAAGTGAATATAAGTATAAAGTTGTTTAGAAGAGTTCGTGAAGAAAAGAGTGAAAAGAGTGAATGGGAAGAAGAGAAAGAAAGGGAAATCAGACTTGCTTCTTAAGGAAATTTCTCTCTCACCAGCAGCTGAAACCCCGCTCTTCACATCTGCCAAGTCAAAAGAGGTGCAATCCAGTGTTTTAGATCATTCTGATCTAATTGAACGGCAAAAAGTTGCGGACCTCTCTGTGACGTCACTCTTCCTTCCTCTTTGGGGAAGGCTCGTCGATGATAGGTCACCTCCCTTGTTTCACGCCTCTTTACTCACTTCTACTCCTATATCCTTCTCTTTTAGAAGTGTAAAATGAATGCACAAGTGGAATACATAGCTCTCGAAGAGTGAGGCAAAGGTCAGAGATCATCAAGTCTCTCCTACCCCACATTCGGTGAAAGAGAACAGAGCGGAGAACAACAAAGACAGGGGCAAACGATGCATTGACTGTAATTCAGCTTATCTATACATATGCAAAAAATTTCAACAACAGAGAAGGGATTGAATCACAAACCAAATAGCCATCTCGAATTCCTAGAAGTGATCCTACAGACTCTTTCGAAGCTACATCCCTTGATCTGAGAGACCACATAGCCACCAAACCATCGAGATCGGTTCGTTTCTACCTTTCACCAACTTTCCCTGAGCCCATTTCTCCTTCTTGACTTGAGGTAGAGCGTATCTAGAATACATCTCAGGTCTAGCCTTCTCAAACTCTTTGAGATGAAAGTGTGAAGCATGAGTTGATCTGATATCACACCATGGAGAATCTGTTTCTAATAGCATTCTACTGAGAGGAATGGCTTTGACGACTTTGAGATTCTCCTCAGTCTTCAGAGAACACCATTGATACCCAATGAAAAGACCCATCTTTAACAATTCTAACACCTCTTCCAGAGTTCCAGTGAATGAATGAACTACTCCAACTCTACTGATTGGTTCTCCATCTTTGATGACTTCTCAGCTTCCTTTATCTGAAAGGCTCGAATCTTCTGGATCTTCATCTATCGGTGGGATTGGAACTTGATTCTGTAATGCTGTTCGAAGTTCTGGTAGGACGTGGGAAGAGAATTGAAGCGAAATCTGAACTGCAATTTCTTGAATGAAGGAATAGTGGAAGTTTGTACTTGATTGAGAGATCGAGTTGAAGTGCGAAATGTCGCCTCTGAACATCTGCTGGAGCGAAGTGAAGTCGATCGTAATCTGAAAGAGAGAAGTTGGTGAGGTTTGGAGATGGTCAGTCGAGAGGCATGAAAGTGACAATACCTACCAGATAGATCCCAATACTCACCAAGTCCACATTCACCGACAGCTACTGGCCTTTCCCTTTGGAGAAAGAGACCGAGCGTGCTTGTCGAGGAGTAGAGAGAGCTCGGAGAGGTAACCCTCGGCTCCTCCCTTCTTGTAAGACTCCGAACTCGGACGACCGTGTTGGATGACAGCCGATAGTGGAATAGAGATCGTCTGTAGATGGAAGAAGATAGAGAGAGAAGAGAAATGGATCAGAGATGGGCAGCTCGTCGAGGCACCATCACCACGAGAGGGGGTCGGTCGTGGATAAGACGTTGCTTCCAGTTACCAAAGACAGCTTTGCAAACATTCCCTTCAATGTTCCACTCTGTCAGAGGCATGTTAGAGAGTCATCTAGTAGAGGTATCTCGGCCAAATGAAGCCTTGTCCAGGTCTGCCAGATTCTGAAGCCTCTCTTCAATCGCCAACTGTCACTGCTTCCTCTTCTCCTATCAATAGAATTCTACCACGTCTGTCTACTCACCTCTCCCTTTCCAGCCATTTCCAACGCCTCTCTACTCTCTGAGAGACTGCCACCCAGTGATGATTTGAGCAGAGACACCAGCCTCTCTTGCCCTCGTCAAAAACGTCTTGAAAGTCATCCTGATGAGCTTGTTTTCCATGATACTTTCCTGTAAAGACTGGATCTGTTAGATTGACACCAATATCTGTGGTTCATGAATTGGATTTGAGGTTGAGAAAGGTGACATGGGATTAGAGATGGAATTGCTGTTGTCCTCAATCGTACGTTTCCTTTCCTCTTTTGGATGACTAACCATCAGTTCTAGATCTGGGTTTTGCTGGTGTTCCATTTCTGGCTTTGTGGGTTCTATCGTCAATTGCGAGAGGGAGAAGATCGAGAAAGGTGTTGATGGCTGCAAGGAGGTGCCTTAGCGGGTTGATATCATCGCAGAGACCCCTTCTTCTGTCCCCTTAATTTGAGCTCCCTCCAAAGTTTGGAATGTTCTGCACCCAAAAAACTCGATTTAATCATCTTCCAGACTGAGACTTCAATATCTGAATCGGTAAAGCTGCGGGAGAATCAATTTCCTATTCGAGAAGGGCAAACCCCAAAAGGAATGTTGACTCGGATCTTCATCCCCTTTTTTCAAAATCTCATCCCCTTTTTCTTATCAAAAAACTATTTAAGCCAGCTTCCCAGCTTGGGTTTGAATTCCCTCATCAGTTCTCTCGTCTCTTTCTCTCTTCCAGCCTCTTCTCTTCTTCTTCTCTCTCTCAGTCTCGCCTCTGTATCTCTCTTTCGACTCGTAACCAAACCCCACTCTCTCTAAACAACAACTCTCTTTAATCCTAGAAACCTCAACTTCCACCTCAAAACTAAAACTTAAACCCCACAACTCAGACCCACCATGTTCGCCGTCAAATCTCTTCTCATCATCGCCGCTGCCATCTTTTGGTTTCCGCTGCCACCAACTTGGAGCCATAACTCTGGCCATTCAGTCACAAATGGTCAATGATAATGATGTAAGTATTAAGCTCAACTTTCAGCCTTGAGTTCCCAGAAGAGCGTTTTCGCTGACTCTTCTTCGTCTTTCTCTCTCACAAGCTCATTGATCTCAAGAACCTCTTCCTAGGTCTCGACATCTTGGACAAACGTTCTTGGAACCACGGTTCTAGATTCTCCTGCCACTCTTACTTCAATGCTGGACATAATATTTACAACTACAACGACGATGATTTGGTTGACATCAAGGATTTGACTGCAGACGTCGACGTACTCACCTACCACGGTAGGAAGTACCACAAAGTCCCAAAGCACTGTGTCAAGGTCGTTCAATGGAGGACACTCAATCAAAAACGTAAATGATAATGATGTAAGTTTGTCTTTCTGAGTAGTCGTTCGAGCTCTTGGGGATCATTCGCTGACCTTCTTGTCTCATCTTCTCTACTCTCAACTCTCTAGGGGTGTCGACGCTAAGAACTTGTTCGCTGATGTCGACGTTCTTGAAAAAAGAAACTGGGCTCATAATGGAGGACATAACGGTGAGTTTGAACTTCATTTCTCGTCTTTCGAGGTCGAAAAACAGTCTCGCTGACCTGCTTCGCCTTCTCTCTCTCTCTCTTTTTTCAGTCGTAAACACTAATGACAACGACCTCATCGATCTCAAGAACCTCATCGCTGATATCGACATCCTAGACAAGAGAAACTGGTCTCACTCTCGTCACCAAGCTTGTTCCAAGTTCTGGTCTGGAGGACACGATGTTCTAACTACAATGATTCGGATGTAAGTGACAAGCAATCTCTTTGTTTTTTGATTGTCTTCTTTTACTCACACCTCGACTCTCTTTCTTCTCCTCTCCACTCCTTCAGCTCGTCGATCTCAAGAACTTGAACCTCGATGCCGATGTTCTAGATCGTCACTACAGACATCACTCTTGGTCAAAGGTTCCAAAGAAGTGTGTGAAATCATACAATGCAGGTCACAATATTTCGAACGTAAATGATTCTGACGTGAGTAGATGTGCCTTTGCTTTGTTGAGCTTACTTCTCTTCGCTGCATCTGACTCGTCTTTGTCTCTCTCTTCTCCCTTCTCTCTCAGCTCGTCGACGCAAAGAACCTCACTGCCGATTTGGACATCCTCAACTAAGTCTCTCTAAAGACTTCTTCATCTATGATCCTTTCACTCATCGTCTCTTCTATGTTCATGTTCATTCCCTCATCGTTTTTGAGTTCGTCATCGTTTTGAGTCTTGTTCTGGTTTCTTTATTATTGTAGCTCTAGCATCTTCAACTTCTTTTTATGGTTTCGAGTACTTTTCAATCTACTTTTTTCTCTATTATCTATTTTTGGTCTCTTTTTGTGACTCTTCTGGTCTGAAGCTTGATTGCACAAGCAACTGTCGAGCCTTCAGTTCAGTTCTGACGCGAGACAGTGACGAGCTTGACCAAGTTTCAATCTTGTTCAAACTTGTCACCGACGAAGGTCCTCGAGAAATGACGAAGACTCAAATGATTGTGAATGATCTAGATCGACTCGAAACGAGTGTTTCAAATGAGAGCATGTTCGGAAGGAGTCGATGATGAGCAATGAAATTAATGAAAGATTTCTGTCGACCACAAGCCCTCGTCAAACCACCTTTCAACGAGGTTCAAAAGTCCTCGCTCCAAGGCCGTAAAGAATGACCAAAGCTTAAATGCTTTCTATTCGTCTCAATCGACTCGAAACGAGTCTTTGCAGGTCAGAGCCAGTCAGAAAGAGTCGATGTTGAGCAGGGACGAGCATTCTCGAGACTGTCCTTCACACAAACCAGCCGACTCAACGCTGTTCTTCCTTGCTACCTCCAAGATCGTAGAGAATGTCCAGAGCTCAAATGCTTCATATCGGTCTGGATCGACTTTTGAGCGAAAAGGACATCGGTAAGAGTCAGTGACGAGCTTTCTCTATCAGGGAGTCAGGGAGCAGCTTTCTCTCTTCAGGGAGCAAGGACGGAGCCAGCCAAGGTAGAGTAGAGCTCAAGAACGATGAAGAATGACCAAAGCTCAAATGGATCATATCGGTCTGGATCGACTGGGAAACGAGTCTTTCGAGGTCGGAAGAGTCAATGTCGAGCAGTGACAGATTTCAGTAGGCAGCAAGCCCTCGTCAATCCAGCTGCTCTACACTTCTCAAACCTGGTACCTCCGAGGTCGTAGAGAATGACCAAAGCTCAACCAGCTTTTTATTGTCTCAATCGACTCGAAACGAGTCTTTGGAGAGAAGATGAGTCGGTAACAGTCAACGACGAGCTTTCTCCCAAGGCTTCCCAGAACCTCTCAGGGAGTTGATGGCCAGCCAGCCAAGGTCAAGCCAGAATGATCAGAATGACCAAGCCCCAAAAGAGTTTAAATAGTCTAGGTCGAATAGATTTGAGTCTTTCCCGAAGAAAGCGGGTCGGAAAGAGTCGATGAGGCGATGGACCTTGAGCATGTGAGAGAGATACCACCAAGTCCCGAAAATCGTGGCACTCTCCCTTACTCTCTTCATAGTGAGAACTTCGATAGAAGTGGTGCAGCCATGCAACTGCTTTCTCACGTCTTGGTCCAAAGGCTTCTTTGTTTGTTTGTCAACAGCGTCCTTGACTTTTCTCATTCTCTCTCTAGGGTCGCGCCCATGAGTAGGAAGATACTCGACCAACTTGAGTTTGATAGACTGTGTTTCATCTCTCTAGGGTCGAGGCCCATTCAGAGGTTTGCGTAGTTGATAGAGTCGGTCCACCACTCTCTAGAGACGAATTAAGCTCATTCAGAGTAGCAGTCTGGTCACTTTTCTTGATAGCAGGTGTAGAGATACAGGTAGAGTATAGTCTGTTGTTATGTTTTGTGACTGTAGTTTGTCGTCATAGTGTCGTTATAAGGTCGTTGTAAGGTGTTATGTTATAGACTCGTGAGGGTCATTAGAATTGTTAAAAGAGACGATTCTCCACTCTTCTTATCTTTTTATCGAAAAGAAAAGTTGAAACAGTTAAGTTGCTCCAGAATACCAGGTCTTACACACAATTGCGCCCAGCTCGTGGAAAGGTGAAACTTCATCAATGGCACAGATCAGATCTGGTGCCCATATACGGTGGTTAGCCGTATATCTCTTAGGGGAAAGCAAAATCCGAACTAATCAGTGTTAATGGCATTACTAGATTGCGTGTAGCCTGATCACTAGCAACGAGAGCCGTCCTGAAAACCCTTCCTTCGCTTCCCTTATAGAGAAAAGCGCGCTCGGTGCAGGTCAAATGTTTCTACCCCCGTTTTAGGCAAAACAATCATTTACTCGAAATTCGCGGGAGCAATGACAAAATCTGTGGGAGTGAAATTTCTTCAGAATTGGCTGAAGATCTCGATTCAAGAGTCGGTTCGAGGCTCAGAGAAACGTTGAGGAAATGGGAGCTGGGGGCTCGTGTTTTTGGGCCACATGAAGTGTGAACACTTTTGAAAACAGTCACCACACTCGACACGGCGCCAGAATCGATCTTCATCTCAGAAGTTTAGTCATATTAGGTATAAGAATGAAGTCAAGGTGGTCAAGAAGAGCAACTCAGCTGGAATTTGAAGGAGAAAATCGCTCTCAGAAGCGAGAGGGCAGCTGGTCACTTTTGCCCAGAGACTCTTGGACTCTCAAAGATGAGATGTCAACAAGAGACTCTCTGGAAACCTCTAGATGAGATTCAAACGAGTGAACGATCGAAATGGAAGGCGAGGAAGGACGAAAGAGCCAGAATTTTTGGGCCTGTTTTTTCGATAGTTCAAACTTGGACCGACGACTTGTGGGCTTGAGAGAAAATGGAGACCTTTTGGCCTCTGCGAGGACTATGCAGAGACTTGCGCTCCATCTGAGGTTTATATCAGATTTCAAATATGATTCCAAATCCAATCTGAAGGGTGAATGAAGGCACAAGCTCATGTAAAAGATGACAGGCCTCGGAAAGAGTGCGAGGGTGTTCTCTGCACTGGGCAGAGCTCGCACTGCCTGCAACGTTGGTGGGCTCTAAAAAAGTCATCTTGGGACCCTCGCTCCTTCTAGTTTGGATATGTTTGAGATATTAACTTTCCAACTAGACTGGTATGGTTGAATTTGTAAACGAGCGCGTGGTCATGAAGAAGTGAAGATGGAAAAGATCCAAATCCAAAATCCAGAAATCTTTGTTGCAGCTTTCGAAACGGCAAACCTGAGCCAGCCCAGCATCTCGTTTGATTTCGCTCCTATAGCTCAGTTGGCAGAGCGTGCGACTGTTATAACAGATCAGAACACCGGGATGGAAGGGAATTTGGTGCTGGTGCGGAAGAAGAGAGGGGTGGAGCAAAGGCTCGAAGGACGAACTTCAAGGAGGAGGCGGTTCATGATGACACACTTTGAGAGATATTTCAACTGATCTTATATTTCTGTATAGGCATGATGTAGCTTTGATAACTAGTGTCGAGTGTTTGAGTGATGGAACTGGAGAATTTGAAGAAAAGCCAGATTCAAGATTCAAGAACGGCCTTCCGAACTTGAGAGATGGTCAGAGACTTGTTTGAATTGATCCTTCAGTTCTCTTCTTCTCCGACTTGTTCTATTAGGTCTGTTTTAAGCAGAACTCGAAAAGAGTATAGCGAAGGGCAAAGGTTCAAAGAATGACAAGTTGGCAATTCTGCGAAATCTTCGTCTCCAATTTGATCACCTTTTCTCTAATTGCAAAACGACAACGACGACAATCAAGCTTTATCACACCTCTCAAACAAACTTTGATAAAGAGATAAAAGGTACTCTAGAAGGAGACCTATTTTAATTTTGCAAGTATCTATAAAAATTAAACAAGATACAGGACATTGTCATCAATGATCAAAGACAATCAAGTAGAGAGAGCGAGAATCCATTAGTTCCTAAGGCTGTTCATCCTGTAATCCATCAGAAGAGAACAAAATGAAATGAGATTCGAAAAAAAGGTCAGAAAACTGAAATCTTCATTCGATGTATGTCTCTGAGCGTATGAAAAGGCAGAGTCGAGTCTTGATCTTGATCGGACGAGTACTTGAAGAAAATCAGACATGTATCATGATTCCGGATAGGTTTATTATCTCTCAAAGAACCTTTTGAAAAAGGGTCTCAGTTGAGGGAGACCTGTAAGTCATCATTTTTTGGGTTTCTTTCTTGAACTTCGTTTATTATTAGAGTGACTCTTCTTCCCTTTAGTCCTTGCAATTGATTTGTAGTATTGATAGAAGGCTTGAAAACTCACCATTCGGATTAAAGGAACTAAGAAACAAAAAAGACAAAGCTTTCTTTAACGAGACTTGAAGTATTCGAGGAGGCTGTGAGAGGAGACAAGGAAATCAGAATTCGAGCATCAGTACGACATCCTCTAAGAAGCTTCTTTGTTGTCCCAACGTAGCAAACCAGAAGGTGGTTTTCTTCATCATTGAAGAGATAGAATTCTTACTCCAGACTAGCTCTGCTTTCCTTTGCTACTCTATCCTGTCTCCATGTGAACATCTTTTCGTCCTCTCTCCTCTCACTTCCACAAGCTCCCTTCCCTCAAATAAAGATCTTTCTTAGCCAATACTCACACGTTGAGACCTTCGGACTCCTCACCATAGTCACGGACTACGACACAAGAGCAACCGACGACCTTTCTTGGGTTACCTTCACGATCGATCTTGCAAAGACCGGCCCAGCTGTTTCGAGATGGAAGAGACATGGATAGGAATAGATGGGACATAGATGAGTGAATTGAATCTCCCAAACGAAGCCTTGAGAATCTAATGGACAGCTCTTGCTTCTTCCAACTCTTGGAAGTTCTCCTTGCTTCCTCCTTCAATGACTCCTCTCATCTCCATTCCTCCAATCTTCCCTTCCTACCCAATCCATCCTGTATATCCCACTACTCACGTTCCCAAAGTCTTTGGATCAGAGACCTTCAAAAGGTCAATCTTATGTTCATTACAAAGGGCTTCGATGAGTTTAATGTATTCAGCCTCATTACAAGTTTCTACAAGAACACAAAGATGAGCTTGTCTTCTATCCAAAGCTTTTGCGCATTCTCTCAAACCTCTTGCCAATCCATCGTGAATCAAGGATTTCTTCAAGACTTCTTGTAAAGCGTCTTCGATTGACATTGCACCTTTGGCAGCTGGTGCGGAAGATTCTTCAGCTGGAGTCTCCTCGACGACATCGATGGGAGTTTCTTCTACGTCAGACATACTTGGAATTGAAGTTGAAGTTGAGATTGATTAGTTTTGTTTGTTTTTGTGTTTTTGAGTGTGGCTTCTTCGAATGGGATCGTTTGCGGGTTGACGACTGAGAGAGAGGGAGGGAAGAGGAGAGAGAAGGAAGAATTAGATGATTTGACCAAGGAGGATAGTTGATAAAGTTTCTGATGCTTGAGCTTGTTTTTGTTTGATGAATGCCATTTTCTACTCACTACCAACTCAGCGCTTTTTTTTTGGAAAGAGGAAGAAGTAAAAAAAAAGGGTAGAGGAAAGAGAGAGAAGATCTGTAGAGCTGCGAAGTCCTCTTGTGCCTGCTGTGGGAAACTCGCAAACAACTACTCGTCTCCTGTCAATCGATTTCTCAGTCATTCTAGTAAGGGAATCTGTAAAGTGATCAGAAAATAATGATATCTCCAGAAGTGGAAGGTGGATGAGGGAAGATTCTAGCTCTAGAGAGCTTCATACTCTCCCCACACCCCTCCATCCATAGACGAGGGGGCTTCTTTTATTTGATGAATGAGATTTGAGATCCAGAGCAATCACAAAAGAGTTATTTGTGGGAGGGAAGAGTGACGAGACTTGGTTGCTGCGGACGGATGGCTGATGAGGGAGCGTCATCGAGGAATCAAGAGAAATTGAAGAATCAAAGCCTGATTGTGTTTTTCTTGATCCTATTTGACATCTATAAATCCTTTCAGATGTCTGAAAGTGGGTAAGAGTGGCATAGGAAGCGGAAGTGAACTAAGGAAGCCGAACGAATCCCATCTCTTTCTCGAGGGCTTGCCAATTTCTTCTCTCGCACCAGCAAGCAAGGTGAATATCAAAAGTCAATCCTCTCTTCTTCAACAATCCAACTTCATTACTGATTGAATTTAAATCCATTCAATCCCAATTCACACAGAATGTCGAACGTCGAACTAGGAGTCCAAACCGAGAGGGCTTTCCAGAAACAACCTTTGTTCCAAAACTCAAAGGCTGCTAGAAAGCAGACCAGAGACAGAAGATGGTACAAGGATGTTGGTTTGGGTTTCAAGACCCCAAGAGCTGCCATTGATGGTCAATATGTCGGTGAGTAGACAGAGGAGAGAGGAAGAGGAGGATGGGGTTGGCTGATCAAGGAAGGAGAAGAAAGAGCAAAGAGAGCAAAGAGAGCAAAGAAGAGGATAAAGAATCAATGGAAGAGCCCAAATGCGAAACAAATTCGAGCAAATTTCGATTCAACAGAACTGGAATTGTCAAAGAGATCAACAAGTTGTAACGAGTTAGAGAGAGAGACAACACAACCTCAAGTGCTCGATTTTCAAGCAACGAGCATCAAGTCAGTCATCAACATTCCAGTCTCATCAAGGTCTCCTTTTCAATTCATTCGCATCAACTTGCATTATTCGGATCATGTTCCAGAGAGTTTCAAGAAGGAAAATCGGGAGAGTGGGACAGAAGGAGAGTCGAATGATGGTCCATGGTGGTTTGGAAATCTGCAGAACATCAAAATCCACCTCAAGCCAGTATTCGCTACTCTCCTGGATATGCATTTCAACATCAAGAACTGAATTCTCATCATTCAATGGTCCAGCTACCTCAATGCAAAGGATGGTCAACTCTCACTCCTCAAGACTCGGACTTTCAGACCCAAAACCATCAAGCCCAACCTTCAATCTTCTTCCTCTTTTGCTCTCTGGACTCTCTTTGCTCATCTTTGCAACTCATTGCAGTCATCGAAGTTCTCGAATTCTTGAAATCGGCATCCCACTAACTCTTCCATCTTCTGCTCACCCACCTTCCTCTTCCTCTTCTCTACCTTTTACAGACAAGAAATGTCCATGGACCGGTCTAGTTTCCATCCGTGGTAGAATCCTAACCGGACGTGTAGTCTCAAACAAGATGACCAGAACCGTAGTCATTAGAAGGGAATACCTACACTACGTCCCAAAATACAACAGATATGAAAAGAGACACAAGAACTTGGCTGCCCATTGTTCCCCTGCCTTCAGAGTGGAGATTGGTGACGATGTCACTGTTGGTGAGTTTCTCTAGAGGAAGAGATTTGATGGATGAGAATGTGATTTTTTGGAGAGGAGGGAGAGGTGATGGGAAGATGAACAAGACGGAGACGACGACTGAGAAGGTCAGAAGAAGAGGAAATGGGGAATCGACATAAGGGAAAGAGATTGAAATTCGGAACTATTCAAGATGTGGAAGTGGGGAGAGAATTCGAAGCTTAATCCTTTATCATCGATTGAAGGAAGGTTGGAGGTTGGAGAAGAGCTACTTCAAGGTTTCAAAGAATCCTCTTCGAAGAGTAGAAGAAGACCATTGATTTCGAGTCTTTGAAGATCAAATGATTTCATTGCCGATCCAGTGGCTATCAAAACAGAAGTGCATTCAGGTTCAAAATCCCAAAGTCGGAAGTCAAAAGGCGAAGATCGCTTTGTTTCAAATTTGCACCAAGTAACAACCAAGCCTCCCTGATGAAAATCGGCAGCTAATGTCGAACCACTAGTTGGAAATTCAAGACTGGATCTGGATTGATCTCTTGCCTCTTTGGAACGTCGTTTCGCATTCTATCAAATCTTGAATCGAACTTCAAACTCTTGTCTCTGACCTTTTCGACTTCCCTCTACTTTTCCAACCTCTCCACCCTCTCTCCTTCTTGCAGGACAATGTCGTCCTCTATCAAAGACTGTCCGTTTCAACGTCTTGAAGGTCTCCAAGTCCAAGAAGGCCGAACAAGCTAAACAATTCGGAAAGTTCTAAAAATCGAGAGAAATCTCTCTCTTGGTTTTCTGATTTTTTCATCCTCTCCTTAGCCCTTGGTCGTTTTTTCACTTTTCTTTGTACTGTTTTTCACTTGTTCTCACATTTCACACACTCTAGTTCTCTTTACTATGTCTTTTCATTATGTAGTTAAGAATCACTCACACAACCAAAATTACATGCAACTCTGAAGCCAACAAATCAGAGACTTTGAAAGTTCTATTGGTTTGATGAATGAGATTGTTTCTACGTGATTGGAATCTTTCTCGAAAGGATCTCAGAAAATTGATAACCAACCCGGCTTTCGATTTCGAAGTCGAGAGAGATCTCAGAATTTCTTCCTTCTTTCTCGCAACATCAACAACTCAAATCGACATCAACATGGGATCAACGACCAGTAAACCAACTGGATTCAAGAAGATCGAGATCCCGAATCAAGGTTCAATCACAGGATTGATCTTGAGTGACGTGGATCGAGAGAATGGCTCTGAAAAGGCTTATAGATTCACTGGAATCCCTTATGCTCTTCCTCCTGTTGGCGAGAGGAGATGGAAGAGTAAGTTTAGACACTCGCAGATGCGAATATCGGAAAAGATAATCTGCCGAGAGTAAAGTGTGTGAGAGAGAGACTGATCAAGAATTGATCTTTTCGTCCTTCGTTCATCCTTCTTGATCTGACTGCTGCACTACCTAGAACCGGAACCATTGCCCTCTGATTTTCAATATGGAGCTAATGAGAAGACTTACACTGAATTTGGAGATATTTGTCTTCAGGTAAGCCTCATGCAACTTCGTTCAAGGATCGCTCGTTCTAAAGTTCTCTATCTTCTCACTGACTTTGTCTCTTGATCACTTGAAAACCTTTCTCTCCTCAATCGAAACACATCCATCAATCTCAAATCTCAACTTCTGATGGCCAGCCAACCAACTATTCCCCCGACGTCTCTCCCAGTCCTCCCAAGGTCACTCGGGCACAATCTGAAGATTGTCTTCTTCTCAACATCTGGGTACCAGCCTCTTCTCCACCTCCAGAGGGCTTTCCGGTCTTTTTTTACATTCATGGAGGATGGCTGCAAGTTGGAGATGCCAACCATTCACCTCTGAAAGATCCGTCCGATCTCATCTCCCTAAAGTCTCAAGGAGGGGGTGGATTGAATGCAATAGTAGTCACTCCAGGTTACAGATTAAACGTATTCGGATTTTTGGCGTCAAAAGAATTGGCAAAAGAAAGTGAGGATGGAAGCTGTGGAAATTATGGTTTTTGGGATCAAAGATTAGCTTTGAAATGGGTTTCAAAACACATCTCTCATTTCAATGGAAATCCTGACAATATCACAGTCGGTGGATTAAGTGCTGGAGCTCATTCAACTCATTCTCAACTATTATACGAATTTACGAAAAGTAAAGAAGATCCTCAATTCAAAAGAATGATTAGAAGAGTCTTTCTTCAGAGTAACGCGGTTTGTTTACCTTCTAAGACTCTGGATGAAGTTGAATCTTTAGGTCAATTAAGAGATCTTTGTCGGAAAGTTGGGATCAAAGAAGAGTTGAACGATGAAGATAAGTTGAAGGAATTGAGAAAGATAGATGGCGAGAAATTGGTTCAACTTTTACCTCAAATGCAGTTTCACACTTTTCGAGCTGTAGATGATCAGAGTGGAAATGGAGGTGGCTTCGTGAGATCTGACTGGATTCAGAGTATGAAGAGTGGAGAATTCGGTAAATGGTGCAAGGAGAATGAAATTCGGATCATGATGTGAGTATCGAAACTGTTTGAGAAAACGATTCTCTCGCGAGTTGCTGATACTTTGCTGAACTCATGTTCTCTCGACTCTTCCTCTTCCCAGTGGCGAGACTTCCGACGAGGTGAGCATTGCAAAGTTGATCTGAAGTACATCAAAAGACTGACAGAGTTCTGCAAACGAAATCACTAAACATCTCCCTTATTTCTTCTTCTGCTTCGTCGCTACTCGCAGCAAACTCTCTATCGAATCATTAACCCTCCGACTGGACCGGACTTTGAAAGCTCTTTGGTCGAACAAGTTCATAACTATTATGTAAGTTCTTTTCTTCAAATTTTGTGATTGTTCGTTCTTTTGCTTTATTCGTCGAAGAGAACTCATCTGATCAGATTATCTCGTGTTCAATTTTCGCAGCCAAGTAAGGTCACCGAAGCTTTACTTCAATGCTATCCGAAGTCTACAGCTTCTACTTCGGAAGCAGAAGATGCTGCAAATCGTTTAGGCAGGTGCTGTTCAGATTCCCAAGTTCATGCAGCCGAACGTTGTTTCATCGATTGGCTAACAATCCCAGGAGGTTTGACCAACTCAGACATCTTCAGATATCGAATCTCTTTCAGATCACCGATCTTAGACAAGTATGCTCCTAAATGGATGGGAGTCTCTCATTCTTTCGATGATAGTCTTTGGTGGTTTGCAGTTCGTCAAAGAGGAGAATTGAAGGATCAAGAAAACGAAGAGATTACGAAGAAGTTTCAAGATTGGGTGAGACCTTTTGTCGAGTTTGTGAAAGGGAAAGAGGTTATAGAGCTATGGTACGATGGAAAAGGGGAAGAAAGAGAGAATGGAAGGTTGGTGAGATGTATGAAAGAAGATGGAGAGATCAGAGTACAGAGAGACGAGTGGAGAAGAGAGAGAGAAGAAGTCATTCGAGTTATAAAGGATTTTCTAAAATGAAAAAGATGTGAATCTGATCTCTTTTGTCTACTGAGATGAAGAAAGGCGCAGAGGAATGTTTGATCTGAACGAATCGAGGGAAGAACTTCGACGAGCAGGAACCATAGAGAACATCTCTTCATTGTCGAACGAAGAGAGATCGACGAAAGGTGAAAAGATTGATTCAAGCTCTCTACTCTACAATGATGAATTGAAACTCGAATGGTCGACTCAAAGTCTTCTTTCTAACCTCTCAACTTCGCTTTCCAACTTGAGCTCGAGCTCGAGCTTGAGCTTGTGCTTCTTCTTCGTCTTCTCCATCTTGACGTCCAACTCTGAATTGCCTGCATAGGGAAGTCAATTCCAAGGAGATAGCCATCGAACAGTGGAAAGGCAGACTTCTTCTTCCGCGTCGGTTCTCGCTGATAGTTTGACGAAGGAGAAAAGGAGAGCAGGAGCAGGCTTAAGCAAAGAAGTATCGAGAGCGAGCCAATACTTTCCCAGGAGCTTCATCATTTCAAAACCCCCCATAACTTTATCGCTACGAAGCTTACTTACTGAATGGTCCTGGTTCTTCCTTGACCAATTTCACTTTTCCTTCTCTGAAAATCTCGAGAGCTTCTAGTTCCTTTCTTCTTTCCGCCCACACGACTCTCAGTTCAGCGTCGCCGCAAGGTCTTCCATCCAAACCTATCAGGGCTTTTGGCACAACAACTTCTCTTAGATTAGGAAACGATCTCGACTTGAGGACACGAGCTAAGTCGCGCTCTTCAGAAAGCTTGTCCCTCTGTGTGGAAAGCTCAGTGACGTAGCAGCTGAGATAGAGAACTTCGATGCTCAATGGAAGTTTGGCCGCCTCGTATTCCCGGAGATACCAAAGGGAGAGCCGATCCACTGAGAAGATCCTAAGAGTCTTGAAGGCATTGTACTTGAGTGAATAGGGTTCTAGAGGATCTACTCGTGAAAGACTAATACGAAGATGCTTCAACGAGCCGAAGGATTTAGAGAGCGACATCAGACAGCTTGAATAGACCACAGTGTCATCATCACTTGGGCTCTCGCTATCGTACTCATGAAGTTCGAAGCTAGTCAAGCCTTTAGTTACGAGGAGAAGATTGTAAATCGCCGTCGTTGTTTTATTGCCACCAATCCACCAGCGTCGTTTCTGCGAATTGAACAGAAACTTAGCTCCAATGGCCAATCTCGTAACATTTGATAAGCCCTCGAAGGTAGTCTTGAACTCATCCAAGAACAAGAAGTCGGCCTTCGACACCGTGAAACCAACCGAAACCTGTCTTAAATTCTGGCAGAAGACGAGTAACCATACGACATTTCTTGCTGAGATAACTTCCAATGTGAGAGATGGATCCGATCTAATGATGTAAAGCTTTTTGATGGAACTTGTTGAGAGCGAGAGCAAAGAAAATAAGTTGGAAGGGACAAACTGAAAATTTCTGAAGATCAAAGTTGTTAGATTGCCGGCTTGCGAAATGACGATTCCAATCAAGATTCTCACCCCTTCTGTAAACAAACTGAGGTTGTCCACAGAAGACTGCTTCGAAGGTGAGATGTTGGCGAAGTTGATAACTTCGTTAAATGTCTCTTCATCGATCGACTGGCTCCCAGGCAGGATACAGCGCAGTGATTTGATCGTCTTGACATGCTCTCTTCTATTCCCAACGAGAATTCTATATAGAGATACCACTGTTTTGAGGTCTACTGTGACGTTCTCGAGGAGAGGAGGGTACCAGAGATCGAAAGCCTTTCGAGATGTCAACGACACGGCTCTCAGTGTTGAGTTTCTTGATCTGCAAAACACAAAGGGTAAGGTTAGAAGACGGGTCAATAAAGAACGTGATCCACGAGTCTCCTGATTATTGCATCCTGACTCATCGTCGAATTGGATGGATGACTTACTTTCGTCCTGAGTCTTTCTCGATGTCACGAACCTCTGCCCACTTGTTGACGAACTTGACGATTGCTAATACCACATCTTCTGGAATAGTGTCGAGTGTTGGTCTGACGATGATCTTGTCTTCTTGATCCATGATTTGCAGAAAAGGAGTGAGTGGTAAGAAGAGAAGAAGCAATCCACAGCAAAGTGAAAATTTCGTATCGCTAGCCCACGTCTCGGTCCTCGTAGGCTCGGCCTTTTCTCTCAGATCTCCATTCACAAATGCTCGTTCGATTAGTGTAGCAGAATCAAAAAAATTCGGCTCTTGCTCGCCATCGATCGAAAATCAAATGGAAGCAAGCTGCAACGCAATGAAGAAGTGAAGAAGGTGATGGATTAAATTACAGCAATCTCACGACTCTCTGCCTTTTGAGAGATTTGAATGGAAGTTCTTCGCCATCTCTCAAGCTTTTCGAATCCCAAACTGAACCTAGAAGACTCGATTTTTTTTTAGTCAATCCGATGCCGAAGTGTCGATGTACAGCTGTCCAAGCTCCTACTAAACTCTAACTTCTTACCAACCTTCCTTCTGAGTCCTATCGGCGCCTTCTTCGATCGTTCTCTCCAAAACTTGATTCAATCTTTCTGAAAATTGCATGTTGATCGCGTGTCCCGCATTCTCGAACAGAACGAACTCAGCTCTGCTCATTTGATTTGAGAGATGATCGGAATTTCCTGGTTTGACGAGATAATCGACATCTCCTGTAATCACAGTGATCTTTGGAATCTTTTCATTGATCACTTTCAGCTGCTCATTCGAGACTCTATGAGTCGCAATCGACGATATTTGTGATAGAGCTGCACTGAGAGTTTGAGGTCTGGTGAAAGAAAAGCGAAATTTGAACATCTGGTGGAGAGAGCAGAAAGATCGAGTAATGAGAGAGGAGTAGAAAGAAGTTAGTGAAGTGAGGTAGAGAAGAGCATAAAGATTGATTCGAATATGAGAGAGATGGGGATTCAATCCAGGCTTGAAGCGCTTTTTCATCACTGATCTTCAAAGAGCGAATAACTTGAGAACTCACATCAAACATGACTTCCCCATTAGTTTTGCCTTCACATCCTTCGACCAAACTCTTTTCAGCTAACCAAGTCTTTGGAAAAAGTACTCCACAAACTCTTCGAATCCTAGAATCATCGGAGTCAAGGTTCGACATTTGACCTCCCAAAACTCCCAAAATTCCCAATACACCACTGAGCTTTGATAGTTTGGACGTTAAAGAGAACGGGTAGAAGCGTGAAGTTAGTATAGGTTTATCTTTACTGAACATCCCCGAAGGAGATCAAGTCGTAATCGAGGCATACTCACTGGAGGCAAGGAAGTCGAAAAAGATTTCTCTCCTCTACCCAGACCGGAGGTAG
This sequence comes from Hemileia vastatrix, assembly GCA_030280995.1. Taxonomy (NCBI): domain Eukaryota; kingdom Fungi; phylum Basidiomycota; class Pucciniomycetes; order Pucciniales; family Zaghouaniaceae; genus Hemileia; species Hemileia vastatrix. Next base: position 33,107 of record JASXTE010000322.1, read on the forward strand.
TACTGATCAAAGTCAAACTAGAGATGATTTTCGGTCTCATCTTTGCCAATTCCAAAGCAATCATGCCACCCATTGAAACTCCAATGATGTTTACGCATCTGCTTCCAGACCACTCTGGTCCTAGATGTTCTAAAACTTCTATGAAATCCAAAGCCAATTCCGAGGTCTTGTATAAACCTGATGGAGTATCTGAGTTCCCATAACCTCTGTTGTCTAAGACTAGAATTGAATAAGAAGGATCCTTGATGAAATGTTCGACCTGTAAGTGGGAGGATAGAAAGAGTTAGAACGAGAGTCGATGTAGCAGAGGGGAACAGCTCTCGGTGCGACTCACCTGAGGAAGCCATCTATTGCAATGGTTAGTTAGAAGAAGAGATAAGAAGGAAAATGAAAGAGGAAGAGATGAAAGCTAGTTCAGCAATCTAGAAGGGAATTTTGAGAGTGAAAGATCTCGTTCTTACCACTTCTCTCGATCGACTGAGACTCACCCAAAGCAACTGTTATCTAGACCCATGAGGAATACGAGTTTCGTTTTGCCATTTCCGTGAACTTCATAGTAGATGCCAAACCCCTTTCCGGTTCCCTTTGGCAAACCTTCTCTTTCTTCTAAAGTTCTAGCACCCTTTTCGATGGCCTGTTGGACTGGAGCTCTGTTTCCACCGACTGGGACTCTATCCTTTGCAACGGTTACGATTCCTCTTTTCGAAGTAGTGTGTGGATTGAAGATGGAAGGATAGTAACCCAGAGACGAGTTCATCTCTGATTGCTTTCTAGCTTCCAAGGAGCTTCGAGTAGCTCCACTCCAAGCTGCTCCAATTGGCAAGGCCGTCTCTTGTGATGTCATTTTAGAAATGGTGGTGACTTGATGTTGAGGTTGGAGAGGAAAGAGTTGGCATCAAACATCTTTTGCTTTTTATTGCGAGATGCAAGTGTGAAAGCAAAAAAGACTCCTCGGCGTTGGACCGAGACTCTCTTCGTCGATCAGACTTCGGTCTTTTGGCTTTCCATCAGTTGAAAGTTGATGCGTGGTATTCTGAAGCACAGGCCAGACCAGCTCGATGTCAAAAGCAAACACGAGCTCCGAGCCTCGACGAGATCATTAGAGAAAGCACCGAAGAGAGCATCGACAGCTGCATTTTCAGGAGTTACCAAGACAAGATCTCATTCACATTTGGAATGCATAGATCGCAGAGCTCAAGAATAGGACCGCGTACGAAGCGACGATGCAAAACGATAAGGAGAAAGAGTAGCATCAGAAGCCATGGTAGCGAGAGCAAAAGAGAAACGCTCCCATGTGGGTTCGAACCACAGACCTTACGATGTAAAGCGATGTTGTGGTGTTCTGATCTGTTATAACAGTCGCACGCTCTACCAACTGAGCTATAGGAGCGAAATCAAACGAGATGCTGGGCTGGCTCAGGTTTGCCGTTTCGAAAGCTGCAACAAAGATTTCTGGATTTTGGATTTGGATCTTTTCCATCTTCACTTCTTCATGACCGAGCGCTCGTTCGCAAATTCACCAGCAATCCTCAAGGCTACAAGTTAGTACCTCGAGCATATCAAAACAAGAAGGAGGGAGGACCCCAGATGGCTCTTTAGAGGGCTTCTCCAGTAGGGATCTGAGGAGCAAATCCCTACAATCACCACCTAAATGGCTATCACCAGGATATTTCAGAGTCTCCTGATGAAGAAGAAGAGAAATGTGAAGATTTTGAAGCCCTGAAGGACCCAGAAGCGAGAAGAGTCAGCTTGTCGACACTTCTTGCCAGAGACTCATGGGGTTTCGAGACGAGAGGCCGACAAGAGACTCTCTGAAAACTTCTAGACGAGAATAAAACGAGTGAAAGATCGGAATGGGAGTCGAGAAAGGACGAAAGAGCGAGGTTTTTTGGGCCTGTTTTTCGAAAAGTTCAAATATCAACAGACGCCTTTGTGGGCTTGAGAGAAAAAGGAGCCCATTTGGCCTCTACGAGGACTATGCAGAGAGTTCCGCTCCATCCGAACATTTTCGCAGGTTCGAGACATCGTTCGTAATCAACGCTGAAGAGTGGATAGAGTCGAGAGAGGCTCCGAAAGATGACGGACGTCGGAAAGAGCGCGGAGGTGCATTTCGAGAGAAGCAGTGGTCATCTTGCCTCTTCAGACTGAGAATTTGAAGACAATAATCCAAGGAGGGTTGAGTAGAGAGTCCCTCGAGTGTGTTTGAAGACCAAAAGGGAGATCTATGAGAGAAAAGAGGCAAGACCTGGGAAGCTTCAATTGCCCGACTTGCGTTGTCACTGCCTTATCTTGGTTCTGAAGTGGTTGAATCTTCGATTACCTTCTGATAGATGAAAGATTTTTATGCTGTAGTTTGATCCAAAACGCGTTAGAGGTTGCTACGCTTCTTTTGGATTGTTATTCTTGACGTCACTCTCGACAACGACTTCTCCTTCCCAACCTTCATATTCTCTCCTTTTTTTCTCCTCATTCAAAATTTCTAGGTTCCCAAAAGAGGAACTTTCCTTTGGTCATTCCAACGATCAACGCTTGATCATCGAAATCATGACCATCTCTGAACATCTCTCTGAAACGCTGAGTGCCAGACATCAGTTCTCTCACGCCTGAACTCGTGAGAGCGATGTAAAGCTTGCCAAAGCTTAGACCCTGGAGGTCCTAAATTCCCGAAGGAACGAATCAAAGAGATGCAAAGAGATGCACAAAAAACACATTAACTTCCAACCATCCCCACTGACAGCGCCGCCCTAGATCCCATACCCAGTCGAGATGACTGAACTCTCACGCAAGAAATCGTGAGAGCGATCTAAAGCAAGCGACAGCCAACAGAAGAGGTCAAAGAAGCCGAAAGTGAAAGAAGTGAAAAGGAAACCAAGCAGACAGACAACTCTCTTCGACCTGGTCTGCATGACACTTCAGGTCTTGTATTGCAAGCACGCAACAAATCGTGAAGGAGAGGATTGATGAAGCTGCAGACCATCGAAGAGAGCTGAAAGTTGTGGCAAGAAAGAATGGGAAGATTAAAGGAGTGAAGCGAGGGAAGAGGGGAGGTTTCATTTGCTTGAGCGGATGAAGTGTTGATAGAGTGAGGCTATAGGTGAAGATGGACGTCGATGATGATTCTTGAGGTTTTGATGGATGTGCTGTGATGAAGTTAGAAAAAAACTCGAATTCTATGCCCTTTATATAGGCATCAGAGCGGCTGGGAGACCAGCTCCTCTTTCGACCAGACTTGACCAAACGCGCGCGGTGGCGAGACGAGATCAGCCTCGCCGTCAGTTGTGAGCCAAAAGATACGCTCTTGCTGGACCGGCTCGCGACCAAAGCTGGATCAGTGACTATATCGATGAAGATTTCAGAGTCCAGACTAGAACGCCAAAAATTAGAGGCATGATCCAAGGGATTGCTCGCTCGCAATTGTTCATTGGAAGAATGGCCAAGCTTTCAGAGAATACAAAGGAACAGGGCCTGGCGCCAGGTTTGCTGGTTTCTGGTCATGTATGACCCTCGCTCGTGAGTCTATATAGGGAACAATCTCGAAAGGAGAATGAATCATCAGAGGCAAGAGCGAAAGGCAAACCGTCTTCTCTTCTTCGCCTGGTTGTGTCTAGGCATCCCCTGTTCTCTAACGCTTTCGCTACACTTCTGTTATTATCACTTTTTTTCTTTCAGTATTCGCTTACATGGGAAGCGAGTTAGTGGCTGTCTGCACGGGAGAGAGTTCGAATCCTCGTAAAGCGATGCCATCGGCCATCAAGTCTACTTTCGCTAGAATCGTTGTCTTTTACGTCTTCGGGAGTCTTCTCATTGGAATGTGCGTCAGCTCGACGGACCCCAGACTTCTCGCAGCTGCCTCTGGGAAAGCTACAGGTGAGTGAACCTCATGTTTCCAACGCGAACATAGACACTCCCACTTTTTACTCATTCCCTTCAACTTCCCACAACTTCTCCAGCTTTCAGCCAATGCATCTCCATTCGTGATTGCTGCAATCAATGCAGGTGTGAAAGTACTACCATCTCTCATCAACGCTTGGTAAGTATCTCGAGTGGAAGGTTTCGTTCGACTTTCGAGTTTGCCACTAATCTCTCTCTCCTTTGTGTCTTCTTTGCTCTTCAGTCTTATCCTTTTCACAGTCTCTGCAGCAAACAGTGATCTATACGTCGGATCGAGAACGCTTTATGCTATGGCAGTAGATGGGAAGGCCCCTAAAGTCTTCAAGAAATGCAACAGGCTGGGAGTTCCCGTTCCCGCTCTGATTGTCTGCACTCTTTTCTGTGGTCTTGCTTATTTGGGAGTTTCCAGTGGAGGTGCTGAGACTTTCGGTTACTTGACATCGACTGTGACGATCTTTGGTGGATTGACTTGGATAGGAATCCTTGCGTCTCACATACGCATGATGCAAGTGAGTTCACAAGAAGTCTTTACTTTTCTTTAGATTGCCGGAAGTTAGCTTATCCATCTCGCTGACGAAGCTCTTGCTCTTGAATTTTCTCTTTCGCTTGGAAACGTCGATCCTCCAGGGAATGAAAGCTCAGAATCTTCCAAGGTCTATTCTTCCTTACCAGTCGGTCTTTCAACCTTACTCTTCCTGGATCGCTATCTTTTTCACTTCTTTGGTCATCCTCACCAAAGGTTTCCCATCGTTGTGGAATCCCTTCAACTACAAGAGGTCAGTAAAACAGCTGCGAAGTAGATGAAAGCGTTTCCAGTCCTTACACCTCTCTTTCTCTCTATCTATCCCTTTTTTCTTCCTCTTCTCTTCTTGAACAGCTTCATCACTCATTACGTAGGAATTCCAGTCGTTGCTGCAATTTACATTGGGTGGAAGATCACGTTCAAAACCAAAATGGTCAAGTTAGAGGAAATGGAGCTGGTAGAGGCTGCAAAGCGTTACGATTATCTAGATGTGAAAGTAGATGATGAGGAGAAGACTTCCGGCTTCAAAGCCAAGGTCAAGGCTCAACTAGAGAACTGGAAGCCTTGAGAAAGCAAGGGCTCCATTTTCTCCCCTGTCGATATGTCACCGTCACTTTCGAGTTGCTAAATACTTCACTACTACATCATTGTCAATAAAAATCTCTTTCATGCTCTGTTGTTTTGGTAAAAATTGTGATGTTTGATGTCTTGAGAAGTCCTCTTCGTCGGTGAATAGACAGCGAGCCAGAGGGGCAGGCAGTTCTCTCGCTGTCATTCTTCGTGTGACATGTGGTTTCATTTCTTTCTATGTCGCTGTCATTGTATTAATTTGTACAAATCTGACCTCAAGACAGAGGGCAGAAAGGCTCAGAGACCCAGTGAAGCTACATGTTCGCCTTTCTCGACCAGGCCTGTACCCTCGCCATGCCCTTAAAGCTTTGTCTTTCAAGAGATGTGTACACACTTTCAAGAGAACTTGAACTTCAGTCAGGATTCAAAAATCTAAGACGCTCCCTCGACAACTTCTTGACGAGTGACGACAGAACGAAGGAGCCAAACGACTTTTTTCGATCTCAGTCCCCGGATCTGCCGTTGCTTCTAATCTGAGATTTGATATGTCCAAATTGATTCGCGTACGTTCAATCTGATTATATCAATCTGCAGTTCCTACATACAGAGACGTGTCTCGAAACTCTAACTTGCGGAGCAGTTCGCTCTTCGCTCTTCGTTTCATCTTCACTTCATCATGATCGATACTCCAAGAAACCATTCGAAGCCAATCCTCGACTTTCATCTCTCTCAAACAGCTCGTAAGATTTAAAGAAGTATGTCCAGAAGAATGCTTCTCATCTCCTTTGTATCCGATTCTGGAGACGACCCCTGAAAAGGATTATCACCAATCAATCGAAGGCGTCGTCTTCATCTCATCTCAACATGCACTCCTGAGCCTTAGTCACTTTCAGAAATGGGCGGAGAGATTGAAATACGCATTGAAAATTCCAAAGCTAGAAAGATCATCAATAGTAAATTAAATTGGAGATTAACTCGTGGTAACTTCATACCCCTATGACAACAGACACGGGTTGAGGGTGAAGGTTTAAATAGCCAGCAGTTTTCCTTCCAAACTTTCTCTCCATCCAATCCTCGTTTCCTCTCTTCCAGACACTCTTTTTTTCCTCAAACTCTTTTCAACCTCACAGTCATGCGTTTCCAAGTTCTCTTCTCTCTAGCTCTCGCTGCCGTCGTCGTCGCCACTGGTGAAGTCGCCTCTTCAAATGAAGTCGAAGAAATCTCTCAAGAGCTTTCTCAAGGCCTAGTTGAAGCTGATTTCGAAGTGAATTACATTCATCAAAGATGTTTACGTCTAGCTGACGAAGAAATCTCAGGAGAAGTCAAGAATTATCTGCTACCTTCTCTCTACTGACGATCAAACTTTTCTCTTTCTCTTCACACTCTTCAAGCCAACCGTTCGTGCTCGTAAATTCGGACATCATCACCATCATCCTCATGACAAAAACGGATTGGCTCAGAAATACGGTGAATTGTTTTCCGAGCTCGAAAAGGCAGTTGGTGAGAAGGCAGTCGAAGATGCTTTCTCTAAAGTTCTCCCAATCGTGAGTGCAAGATCAAGCGAGGGTTCAACATTCTCTTTCTCCATGACGACAGAAATGTTTGCTTTCTTCAGTAATTGGTAAATCTCAATCGCTTAACCTGCGACTTCATCGTCTCTCCCTCTCTCTCGCTCGCTCTATAGAAACAATTCGAAGATGCTTCAGGAATCTCCAAGCTCGAACAATCCTTGAACATCATCAAGGGTTGCGAGCCCAGCGGAGCCATCCAATTAATTGGTCGTGCAATCAAGCATTTGGAACACGAATTCGGAGTCCAACATTTCGAGAACCTAGTCAACAAGGCTACCGGTGGTGACCTCTACCATTTGTTGAACAAACTCGGTTTGTCAAAGGTTGAACATGAAGGACTCAACCTTTAAATTGGCCAAATGAGAACTCTATTCTTTTCTCTTTTATCTAACAATCATTCTGGATTCATTTGATTTCTTCTATACCAGTTCAATAGAACGTTCTTTCGTCTTCTCCGTTCGGTCTTCGTTTATGCACCACTTCGTTTGGTCGTCTATTCCCCTTCTGTTCGTCTTTTGTTTGTAAACAGAAGCTTTTATGCGACCCTTTTTTCATTTAGGTTTTCCCCTGTGCATCGAGGAGAGAGAAGCATAATAGCTTCGTCGAGACGACATGACAGCTTTCAATTTCAGGCCCTTGCAAGCTGAAGAATCATTTCAACCTCACACTCGAAAGAGATCCTCTGATTCTTATAGAAAGCGATGTCTTGAATGTCTATTTACCCAGAATGATAAATGTAATTACGAGAGAAAAGATTCCCGCCTCGATAAGAGAGCAACTTCTCTTGCGGATCCTTTCCACTACCTGTCCTGACATTCTTTCTTCTTCTCTCCCATGCTCCACGCTTCTAAATTCACTTTCCTCCCCTCTTCTCACCGAGCAGTGACCAGCTTCTCAATGGAATCATCGAAGCTCTTTACCCTGATTGGCATTTCCGAGGTATAGAAGGGATTCTTCATGACTTGATCTGCATAAGCCTGATAAGCTTTCTGAAGGATGGCTTGAGGATTAGGTAGAGTAGTGGGTGAAATCAATACGAATTTGGTTCCTGTCAAAACAACGGGAGATAATGAGATTAGATTCAAAATGAGTGATGCCAATTTCAATCCAGTGTGCAACAAGATGCTACCTCTATCTCTTCTCTTGTCTCACCAGTCAAAGTCATCAAAACATTCATGATGAAGCCATCTGCTTCTAAAGATTGAATCCCACTTGAGTTAGAGTTTGTTATTGGGGATAGCCTTGAAGTGATTGCATGGATTCCATGAAGAGTTCCAGCCAAGATGAGATATTCATTCGAGCTTAGATTTGTGGCATTGGTTGAAGTTGATTGTGGATTGTCGATTGGTTTGAAATGTTCAGATTGGAAAATCAAACCACCAGCCTTGTTGATGATCCAAAGCGATGACATTTCACCAATACTGCCATTTGGGTGGGTGAAGAACAAGATAGCATGCAGCTGTCCTTCTCACCCTCACTCATCCTACTCCCTCCCTCACTCACAATGCAATCTTCCAGAAGTTTAAGAATCGCGACGTCAGTCTTACGAAATGCAAAACCATCGAAATCCACTCCAAGTGCCTTTTCAGGTCGATTGAAGGAATCCACTTCAATTTTTGGTTTACAAATCCAACAAACTCCTCTTTCAGATCTCACTCAAACTTATAACAAGACTCTTTCAGTTCTCTCTGCTTTACCTCAAGATTCAGTCTATAGACAAGCTACTGAAGCCTTGGTTCAACATAGGAATGAAGTAGTACAACAATTCAATAAACCCATCTCTACTCCTTCTTTGGATTCAGAGGAGGCTTTGAAAGCTCACGAAGATGCTATTCAACAGGTAGAGAAGGAATTGGACGCTGGTCAGATCGAAGAGGTCTTGGTTCAGGCAAAGGATGAATTGGAATTGGCTACTAAAATGATCGATTGGAAACCGTGAGTAGGATGAGGAGAAATGCTTGGTTTCGGATTGGATTGGAAGATGATGTCGATTTCGCAAGGAGATCAAGATATGTCGGATCGATCATGGGCTTTTCGAATCTCTTCATTAGATGAAGTACGACTCGAGGAAACTCGGACATGGCAGAGGAAGCAAGAGAAGTGGAAGTGAAATGAAGGTGCTTTCGAATATCTCTCTTTCCTTTGGTCTTCTTTACCTTTTGCAACTTCGATTGGCTTGGAACTCAAGTCTTTCTTATTTCAAGAGACTTCCTTTAGATGTATTTAAGCCATATAGGCATGCTATTTCTCTTGTCTCGCGGGGTCGTCTTCAGTCTCTCTTTCGATTGCTCTTTCTCTAATTTCTTCCTCCTTTCCCTCTATCGAAACCTGTTCTTTCTCTCTTCTCGATTACAGATACCTACCACTCGAGCATGCAATCCCAAGAGGCCAATGGCAATACTTCTCAATGGCAGAAGAAGCTGGTGAAGGAAACTAGACATGGAAGGTCCGAAGTGGGGAATCAGGAATGGGAAGGTGTCTAAAAAAGAGACGAGGATCTGAGTAATGATGGAGGCTTGGAGAAGAAAAGCTTCAAGACGATGTTAAGAAGTCCAAGAAGGTTTCTTTTTTGGGTTTGCTTCCGACCCTCTCTTGTTTTTCAAAGACTATATGCCTCGAATAAAGATCCGATTGCTCTGAAGATTTCTCTCCGATCTCTCGCTTTGAACCAGTCAAACACTCTCTCGTCGTGTTCTTTTCAAGAAACGAAAGAATGCAGTGACATTGACAAATGAAAATCCGAAACACCTCTATGCAAGAAAAATCTCTTTTCTACTCAATTCCAAACTCGACATTCTCTATGATCGAATGAGCTTCAAACCTACAGCCAAGAAAGCAATCAGAATAGTGATCAACGTCACTAGAACCTTCAAGTTGAATCCAACGTCATCATTATCCAACCAAGTTTCTTTACCTTGTAAGAATCGATGGATCCTTGATGAGATGACTTTGGATCCTGCGACTATCACTGGAACTCCCGTACCCGGTTGAGTCGAAGCTCCTATGAAGAAGAGATTCTTATATGTTGAATGTCTAAGTGAGAGGAGGGTCGATGAGAGATCAGAAAGAGATGAGAATAATGAAGACCTGAGTAAGAGAGAGAGAGGCGGACTAACGAAGCTCACTTGATCGAAGGCCTGAAATACAAAACTTGAGGCAAGGTATGAGATAAACCTAGGATCGAACCTCTGAAGAGATTGAACTTCTCTTCCCAATCGAACGGGTCTTTCATTGAGCGAAGTGAAAGGAGAACGGATTGGAAAGAAGTCAAAAACAACTCGATTTCTTCGCACCAATACTATCATCAAACTCACCATTTACCATCTCATGAACTATCAAACTTTCAATATCAACTCCCAATCTATCCTTCAAAGTTTCCAAAACCTGTCTTTTAGCTCTCTCTTTGACCTCTTTGAATTCCTCTCTATCATTTGCCACTCCTGGTTTCTCCTTTGTCCTCAGAGGTCCACATGGAACTAGAACTACCAATGATTCTTTTCCCTCTGGTGCAGCTGAAGAATCGATTGCAGATGGTACATTGACGTAGAATGAAGGTTGACTCGGTAAGGAACCTTTTTCGAAGATCTCATCAAAGGATTCTGAATAAGCTGAAGAAGCCAGGAAAATGTTGTGACAGTTTAGTTCTGGAAGTTTCCGAGATAAAGACCAGTAGAATGAGATGGAGGAACAGGTTTGTTCTTTGGCTTGAAGTCTTTTCGTGTAATTGGTTTGAGGTAGCATTCTTTTTGAGTTTTTGGGAGGGTTGGAAAGTAGAAACCGAATCAGCTTATTTTCGAATGCTTCACTTGACCTCGTCGTGAAATCAGCTTCGTGAAAAAGATAAAATCAAAAGATAGTTAAAGCCTATGGGAATTCTCTTGTCGATACTCACTTTTGATAGGTGGAGATCAAGTCAGCGTTCGAAACGACAACGTCAGCCTCCAGAACCTCGCCATTTTCCAGCTCTACACCTCTCGTAGATTTCCCATCTTTTCCGATCAAAATTTTCTTGACTTCAACATTAAATCTGAACACCGCACCAAACTTCTCTGCGATCGTCCTGAACGATTCCACCACTCCTTGGAATCCACCGACTGGATAGAAGACTCCCTTCGCATATTCAGCGTATTGCAATAGGGAATAGGTTGAAGGAGCTCTGTAGGGATTCATACCCACTTCATGAAAGAGAAAGGATGTGTGTATGGTTTCAGATTGCTGCTAGGGATTGAGATCTAATCGGAAATACTCACTGTACATCGACGAAAAAGACATTGCCTGACGAAAATGTTCGCTCTTGAAATAATGCTGAGCTCTTGAATATAGTGAAGTGTAAACATGCAATGCTTTCGTTCTGAGCAGCATTGGGTATAAATCGAACCTCAAAATGATTTTGAAAGGCGAAACAGACCAATCGGATAATAAGACGTGCTTGATACTTTCTTCATAATGTTCTCCACTTTCTTTCAGAAAGGATAGAAAGCCTCCGATCGGATTCTTGTTTCCTAGAGGTCTTTCAAGCTTCTCCAATTGAGGTCCCATCGAAGAGAGATCCGAAGAGAGAGTCAACCTCTTTCCATCATCGTAATGAACCGTGTAAGCTGGAGAACACAATCTCAGTTCTAGATGATCTTTGACATCTTCACCTAAATCTTGAAAAGCTTGCTCGAAGATTTCAGGCATTAGATAGAGGGATGGTCCTACGTCGAAACGATGAGAATTGTGTGAAATCGTGGAGCATCTTCCACCCACTTTTGATCCTTTTTCCAAGACAGTGACTCTATATCCTAGCTTTGATAGTCTTGCAGCTAGAGTGGTACCACCTATTCCGGCTCCTATGATGATAATGCGCTCGGTTGAAGAAGACATTTTGAGGATTTGAATCGATGGATGGATGGAGAGAAAGTAAAAATCAGAAGGACTTCTCTGACTAAGTCGAGGGTCCAATCGCTCGGAAAGGAAACTGCCGTCTCTTTTGCTCGAACTCAGAGAGAAAACATTGATGGTTTGACAGATTAGATTATGAGTTACGCAATAAAAGTATGTAGAGCACAAAAAGGGGAGCAGAGAAGACAGAAGGCACGAATAAAATGTTTGTACAAGAAGAAGAAGAAGAAGCTCGAGGAAAAGGAGGTTTTGAAATGAAGTTGAAGTCTGAGAATGAAGAATGCACTCGAACTTGAAAGTATTAAACGAGAAGGGGTGACCTGAAAAAAGAGAAGTCTATGTCCATTACAGAATTGTTTCTTTGCTCTTGTTCTTGATTGCCTTCATCTTGATCATCGATGTTGATTTTGAGTATTGCATGAGGAAACTGCTTGCTCTAGAAGGCTGAAGTAGAAACTGAAGCAATATTCAGGAAAAGAAGAGCTTGATACCTCTCCTTAAGCAAGAAGAGTCAACCCAACGACGACTCCAACGATCGAAGCACCCAAAACGCCACCAATCTTTCTTCCAGCTGAGTTTCCAGAATCCGATGAATCAGCTCTGGAAGAACTAGCATCAGCCGAAGAACCATTACCACCAGTGTATTGAGGCGCTCTTTGGATGTCACCATTCGAAGTGACGAACTCAGGGACTCCAACTGGTGGAGAGAATGGATTTACGGGAGCTGTGTCGTTAGTTTGACCATCCCAACAATACTTGTTTAGACAGGTTGAACAAGCCGCAGGTCTAGGTGTGTTGCTTCTTGAGAAAGATCTTTCCAGCATTGCACAGGACAGGCACAAAGACCAATCTGATTCTCCACCACCTAGAGTCGCGACCTGAACTGCGTTGTCAATGACTACTTGAGCTTCAGAGTTGGAGTACTCAAGCTAGAGACGGAAAGGGAAGAAAGAAGATCACGAGTTAGTAAGAGATTCGAAAGAGCTCGATTGCTTTCGATCTGCTTCAAGACTCACCTTGAAAGTCGAAGTGTTACCCAATCCAGAGTAAGGATAGTTTGGAAGATAGGCAACGATTGGTACGATGGTGTTATTGGCTGCAGTATCAGCATTCTGAGTATCCGAAGAGTTTCCACCGCAACCGAAGAAGGTTGGACGAGTGTTCAAACCTCTATTCACGAATGTGTTTTGGCTTGGAACCTTTGGGACGGCAATGTTGCTGAACTCGCTAGCTTGGGAACGAGTGTAAGTCTCGACCAAAGAGGTTCCATTAGGCCAATCAGTAATGTCGGCTGTGAAGGAGAATTGAATGACGAATGTAAGCTTCAAGAACGCAGGTCGTCGAGAGAAGAAAGGAAACGAGAAAACTCACCACTACTATCGACAGCTAGAATGAAATCGAGGTTTCTTGCTGGTTGTAGGAGTGGCCAGAGAGGAACGTTCTGACCATCTTCACCACCATCGACGAGCGTGATACGAGGACTGAGAGGAGAGGGAAGAGTCGAAAGGCCAGGATAGAAAGAAAGATTCGGGGATCAGATTGGAGAGCTCAGCTGTGAATCTCAAATGTGAGTATGCTTACATGTCGTAGATCAAAGAAGTATCGTTTCTGTAACCATAGAAGGAGTTTGGTACTTGACTGACGTCGTTAAGGTTCTCAGAGACTGTTGAACGAAGACGACGAGAAGAGAAGAAGTGAGAGAAAAGTCAGATTTAGTCAATGACCTGACCGAGATGCCATTATGATGCAAACGAATGACTTTTTCTCTACTCACTTGAACCCAAAAGAGCTTCAATAGCGTTTTCGATCAAAGAATCTCCATCAGATTGAATCAACATATTATAAAGAGAATTGAAAAGAGTAGCAGAAGTAGCCACAACGAAACCGAAATTCTCATAACCATTGATACAAGTTCCATTTGGTTGACCATTATTGAAAGTAGAACCTAACAAATCAATAGGAATGAAAGCTTCCAACTTTGGAGTCCAAGAACCGAATTCCAAAGGAGTAAATTCAAATAATGAAGTGTTTGCAGAAATCAAAAGTTGTCCTGGTTCTCTTTCATCTGCAATGACGATTGGGAATGGATAAGATTGATTCTGATACGATGAAGTATTTCTAATCTGTGAGAAATCAGTCGCTTCTCCTTCGTCTGGATAGACTTTGTCATTTACTAGTTTGTAAGATAATGCTCTACCCCAATAATCTGAAAGTGAAGTTTGCCATCCATCGATTCTTTTCTCTGCTACATCTGCTACCCAATCTGCATAGGTTGAGACCTTGTCATCTTTTGGAATGACCAGATTTGACGAGAGATCCCAAACGTTTGCTAGGAGGTCTTGAACTGTTGGATGATCATTGATCGCTAATGATCCTACGGCCCAACTGCCTCCTGATAATCCTGAGACATAGTCGGCGAGCTGAAACAGGCCACCTACTTTAGCATTGTTTGCAGTCTCGTTTCTTGCATCCAATCCTTGGAGGACTCCAGATCCGTAGAGCTGAAGAGAGAGAGATGGGATGTAGGTCAGTAATGAAATCTAAATCTCGACTGGCAGAACATGAGCCCATCTCTTCAAGAATTGAGCTCTCTTCAAGAATTGATCTAATCAAACGAGCCAGCCTTTGCTCCATATTCTAAGAGAGAGTTTTCGAAGATGCCGAATCTTGTAAGGAGAGAGCTGTGATCTTGAACAACACACAACAGTGCCACACCCTCCGACTTCTTACTACATCATCACACAGCGCTATCTCTGAAAGGGATTCACACCGAAGACTCACCATGGCTCTATAACCTCCCCCACTCAAAGCCAACCCCACTCTAGGCAATCTGGATAGATCCGAGGTGTAATTATCGAACCCTCCAGGAATATCAGCCTCACCAATGCCAGCATTTTTCAACCAGTTATTCCAATCGGCTTGTTTATTCTGTCTATGACTTTGAATGTATTGAGATTCCTGAGGGTTGATAGATTGATCCGAAGCGTCTCTGATGAAGCCAGGGCCATTTGTATCTGGTTGAGGAGGACAATCTACTTTGATTGGAGCATACGAGTCAGAGGCTCTCTTTGCCCAAATCGAGTTTGAATTCCTCTTTAACAATTGCTGTTGTAAAGCTTGAGATAGAATTTGAGCTTCTCTTGGATCTAAAGATTGCAAACCCTTGATTTGATCTGGAGTTAATGCTGTTGGTGAGGCATTCGAAGTTGAAAAGAGGATTGAAGAAAGTAGAAGAGTAAAGGATGGGAGTAACTTCATTGGATGATTTGAGCACCTAGTATCCAACTCAGGTGTTGATTATTAAGCTTTGAAATAAAGTAGAAGAGAATGGAAGGAGAGAAGAAGAAGAAAAGGCAGTGTTTTAAGAGGTCGGGAGTGGAGTTTTGAAGAGAACTTCCTTTGGATCCAATCTTGCCTTCAACAACCTCGGTCCGGTCCCTTTTCTCTCTCTCTCTCTCTCGTAGATTAAAGAGCATCGATTTCCGATTTCAGGACAGCATTATGAATTCATCCGAGGCAAACAGAATCGCACAGCATCTCAACCTGAGTCGGCAAGATCAAGATCTTCTCTCCACTCGTCCAGTTGATTTCTTCTCGATTCATGCTTCAAATCTGCCTCCACAACTCTCCATCTTGTTCAAATCTCATACCAACCCTTTCACTCGTTCACGGATACAAACGATAAAGAAACGAAGAATCAACTATGCTAACCAAACGAGACCTATCCAATTGACTATAGACGAAGCTAGGCAAAGGTTACCCTTTCTTTACTCTGAAACTTTGGATTTGAAGGATGAAGATCCTTCCAATGCTTCGTTAGGAAATCATTCTATAGGTAGAAATTCAGATAGAGAAGCTATGGACAAAAGATTGGATCATATCTTGGATGTAGTAGAGGAGGAATTGGTGAAAGAAAGGTTCCAAAATCAAAAGGAAAAACATTTCGAATCTTTACCTGAAGTCGAAGACCAAGATGATGTTCAAGTCAGAGATGAAGAAGTGAAGAATTTGACTCTGGAGCAAAAAGAAGACTTGGAATATGAAAACATGTTGGAGTTTGAACGCAAAGTCATGCAGCTCTACCTAGAAGGCGATGTGAGTACACGAGTCTTTGCACTCCTTCATAGATTGTCTGCGCGTTGGGGTGGCTTCTCACTTGTCTTCCTGACTCTTTCATTCGCCTTTTATGCAAACAGTCATCCCTCCCCGCTGACTTTTACGACGAGATCGACTTTGACGATCGTTGGGATACCACCGAAGAGAGTAGAGCAGGATGGTCCAGAGAGGACGAGGATCGGTATTTCGACCAAGAAGAGGAATCTTGACAAGAAAGGGTTCATAATCTATCGAAGATCAAGTCGAGAGCTCAAAGGAAGAGTCTCATCTTTGCTCTTCACTTTAATGGAAAGCTACTTCTGCCCTCTGCTTTTCGTCTTCGATTGATGTGAATTGCTCTCAACTTCAGGCTGTTTTCAGGCAAAGGAAAGAATAAGAGAAACTTTATTGCAGTAGAATCGAAGCGTGAAACTTGAGTGAAAAGGCAGAGAGAAGACAGGAAACCCGAGATGGACAATGACAGTGATGAAATGAGAACTGAGTGCTGTGAAGGGAAGATTGAAGGAACCGAAAAGCAGATTGACTGAAGAAAAAGGGAGACAACTTATCAAAGAAGCAGAAAGGTGGGAAACTCAAAAGAGTAAACAATGAACCATTTTCTCATTTGTTTTTCCAGACTTTCTTTTAACCTCTTCTCCTTCTCTTCCCCCCAACTTTCCTCATATTGACCAAATCTCCCTCCACCTCGAAATCCTTAGCAGTAGTTAAACCAGTCAAACTTTTCCCAACATCCCATCTAACAGCCGGAATCCCAGCTCCCATTCCATGAGTGATGACTCCCATTCCAGGTCCAGCACTTCCACCCAAAGCTGTCAAAAGGGTAGATTTCGGATTTTTAACCGCACCTGTACTATTAGTATTATTACCATCATCATCTACCTCTCCTTTTCTTTTCAAAGAAGGTCCACCACCACCAGAGGAGTTTGGATTTGAGACTATATGACCAGTTGCACCTGCACCTCCACCTATTGGATTGGTTTTAGAATTGGTAGTTGAACCTCTCATATAACTTGAATCTCCCATTCCTGTATCTAAACCTAATAAAGAACTTGGGCTTTTATTGATTAGAGAATTGGAAACTCCATTCAAAGGATTATTGGCTCCATTACTTGATGAAGATGAAGACCCATTTGGTATATTCAAAGCGAGACCTAAACCTAGATCAACTCCTTGAGATCCACCATTCATTAGGGAATTAGAAGCTGAACCATTCATTGGATTGTTGAAACCATTATTTGAACCACCTCCTAAACCTACAGAAGTCAAACCTAATCTAGCAGCTATTTGAGCATGAGTTACACCATTTCCTGAAAGTCCTCCTCCTCCACCATTGGAATCTTCAAATCCGAAATCATCATTATTATTACCAGACATTAAATCTGAATATCCAGCTAATTCTTCCAATCCTATCCTACCTAGACCTGACATTACTAACATATCATTGGTCTTTGATGAACTTCCTAATCCTAAACCTGCTAAATCTGACAATCCTCCACCGAGACTTGAACTTGACCTGAACATACTATTGGAATTGTTATTTGAATCTTCTCCTCCTATTCCTCCATTGTTGGTTCCTGTCGTTGTGGATTCTTCTTCTCCTCCAGGTGTTGCTCGATCTTCTCCTCCCATTCCTAATCGACGAGATCGAGAGGAAACTCCTTTGTTTCGAAGTTTTCGAGTGGCATGAGGTCTGGAAGATGATTCAAAGAATGCATCTGGAAAGGGGAATTATGGAACAAAGGAGAAAGGAACCATTGCAAGTTCAGTTCAATGTCGAGTGAGATAAGAGGTGGGATCAGAAGTGGCTCTCGCAAGAGCAATCTCAACCTTGGTTTTCTCTCCTTCCTACCAGCTCAGTTTCAATTCAAAGTCCTACAGCTAAACAGTGCTCCTTTTTCATCTCCTTTCAAGCTTCAGATCTCTCTCTCCACTTCTTCCAACCGACTACTCACCAACAGCCACCTCTCCACCTTCTTTTTCCTCTCTCAACCTCCTCTTTCTCTCCTCTATCATTCCAAGCATCCTATCCCTAACGGCTCTCTTTGCAGCTCTAGCAGCCTCTTCGACTTCGTTTCTATCCTGTTGATAAGCCTTTCTGGCCCCATCTCTCTGATGAGAAGCCAATAGAGCAATCTGTCTCAAGGAGGAATCTCTACTCAAAGATAACCTTGCATGGGAAAGATTGTATAGACGAGAATGATCTGGTGATAATAGGAGAGTTGAATAGGTTGATGATAGAGCGTGGAATAAGTCTTGATATAACCTGGACAAGAAGGGAAAGGAAAGGTGGGGGAGAGATGGGAGTTGTTGAATACTTTTTGACCGATGAATGAGAAGCTGATAGGAAGATTATCAAGAACCAATCTTGCTAGGATATCAGAGTCGAAGAAGGAACCCAAAATCGAGAGCTGATGCCTTCTTGAACGTCGATCAAGGCTTCTCTTCTGGTGTCCCTCGTGTGCCATCTTCTCAACTCACATGTCTCTATTCTCTACTGTATCCCAATGAACTCTATGGATTCTATCTATGACTTCTCTCCTCTTTTTATCCTTTTTGCTCTCTGTAGGTTGAGGAGCATTTGCAGCTGCCATTTGAAGTTGAGCCCGACTTGTAGGAACGGATTGCAATTGCATTTGATACATTCTCTGTTGTTGTTGTTGTTGTTGAATGAGTTGTTGTTGATGTAAATGTTCTGCTTGTCTCTCTTGTTGGATTGGAAATGTTGGATTGAATTGAGATTGAGAATGAAGATGAGAAAGTTGAGATTGGGAAATCATTTCTCGATATTCCCTCTCTCGATCCAAGGATTGCATTCAAGGGTCGATTGACTCTGGTTCAACGTAGATTGGTCGATTGTGTCTTGTCAGTGTTGGATGAAGAGAGAACGTAGAAGCAAGACGAGATAAGAAGTTGAGGTCGGTGGTGGAGAGAGATGGATGAGATTGAATGCGAGATGGCTAACAAGTTTGAGTTGATGCTGTCTTGTGTTTATCTTCGGATTAGACTTGCTTTTGATTGCTAAATATCGATTGAAGGAGAGAGAAGAAATAGAAGTGGTAGGCAGGATGATGTCGATGGAGAGAGAGCAGAGCAAGCTTGTCCTCCCACCAACTGCACCTTCTCACTCTCAACGTCATCAATCCATCAAATCAGTCATGTCGTTCGATTTTGGATCCAACGATCAATCAGCTTCAGATCCAACTGCAGATTTCCTAGCAAGAGAAAGATCAGCAGCAGGTGCTTTGGGAGGCGATTCAGATCTCTTCTCTCAACCTTCTGCAGCTTCAGGCGGGGGTGACAAGGACTTTGCTGCTTCAGCCGCTGCTTTCCCTTCTTTGGATGGTGAAGAATCTTCAACTCCAATCAATACTACTACTACTCAACAAACCGATGGTGGAGATGGTGGTTGGGGAGAGGATGATTTAGGATTCGGTTCTGCTAATCAACCTACTACTACTACTTCTACTGCTAATGCTAATACTCAAAGTGAAGTCAGTCAATTCGAAAACAAGTTCCCACAATTGGATGATGAGGAAGAGGAATTGGATATGGGTAAAGGAAGTGCTCCTATTGCTTCGGTGAGTAAAGGCCTCAGAAGAGAGAGATTAGAACGAAGCTTCCTGACTTTGGAAGGTTACGTCTTTGAAAAGATGCGAGACTCTAGCTCGAGAAGTGCTTCTAGTATAAATAGGAAACACATCGAACAGTTTCAGATCCTCGAAGTTGATCCATGAGTCGGCGAAGGAAGACCTTTGCATACTCCCAAGATCTAACCTCTATCTTCCTGCCGTCTCTCTCTCGTCCCCTTCCCCTCTTCTCGTAGAACGGATACATGGCACCACCAGTTCAATCCTCCATGTTCACAAGTCCAACTTCACCAGCTCCAGGAGGTGGAGGAGGAGGTTCTTCATCCTTACCAACCACTACCTTTTCTTATTCCTTGAATCCATCATCAAACGAATCTGATCCTCAACCCATTCAAGAATGGAGAGAAAGACAAGCAGACAATATCGCTTCTAGAGACGCGGCTGCAGAGAGGAAAAAGGGTGAAGCAATCTCTAAAGCTGAGGAGGACATTGATAGGTTTTATAGAGAATATAATGAAACTAAGGAGAAGAATATTAGGAAGAATAAGTGAGTCGTCGATCTGTACACACAAATAGATGATTCGAAAAAAGTCATCAGTTTTTCGTTCATCAGAATGATCTCTTGAATTCGCTAATACATTGTCCCTTATAACATTTTTTCTAACGACCTGCTCCTACTTCTTCTCTCTTTTCTCTTTCTTCCTTCCTCTCCAACAGAGAATCCGAAGCCAACTTCCTATCTACTCACAGTCAATCTCTAGCCAGTGGTACCACCTGGTCAAGAGTTTGCAACCTGATTGAACTCCAGAATTCTCAATCAAAGACGATTGCCAGAACTGGACCTGGTTCGACTGATTTGAGCAGAATGAGGGAAACTCTCTTGAGTTTGAGAAGGGAAGGCGAATCCGCTCCTGGTGCTGCTGGATATTAGATTAGAGATCTCATTCTTTATGAATATGGAATCTTTTTAATTGGTTCTGTTCGGGAGAGATGAAGGGAATGTGGATGTGAGAGAGAGAGGAAATGAAAGTTTTTGAGGGCTTCGTAGACCAAGTTGTAACCTATATTTGTTTCTTTCTCCAAAAGACTTTGAAGAATCCACCTTTTGACTGGAGTTTTGTAAGATATAGAATGAACTCGAGAGAAAGAATGGGGAAGTCTGAAAATAGCGTTGAAAAAGCTCTGGTCGCCAATTTGGAAGATCATCTTCTTCTTCTTGCTCTTTCCTTTCTCACCAACACTTCGAGCAAAAGATGTTGAACTTTCTTTTCGCTCCATTGGCAGATGCCACTGCAATGCCAATCGATCATCTAAAAGTGAGTAACAGAACAACATAGGAATAGTCATTCTTCTTCTACTTCTCCAAGTGTTGCTCCACTCGAAGCTCGACGTTTGACACTCAATCCTTCCATCTTCCATCCTTCGTAGCTATTTTCATTACTTCTGATAGCATTCCCATTATCATATCCACTACCATCTCTATCACCAACTCAAAAACATCTAACCTCCATCTTGACCTCGACTTTCTTCTTAGTCTTTGTCTTGGAACTTTATCATGGTTACCTTCAATTGCTATTCGCTTGTGGTTGGACTTATTTCGCTTGCTCTACTAAATTGGGTGGAAAAAGAATGCCTTGGATCGTATTCTGGGGTCAGATGGGTCATCTAACTTTGAAGTGAGTGTCGAGAGAGTTGAGGAGAGAGTTGATCGAGAGAGTGGAGATGGGAAGAGATCATCAAAGAGATGGATAGTGATGGATGACTTTGACATCATTGAAAGAAAATTAGACAATTTAAGATTTCAATATCATCCTTCAAAGAAGAAGAAGAGAAAGCAGCCAATCCCACTCAGTCCAAGAGAAGTTTTGCCCCAACCTGACATTCTCTTCCCTTGTTTTCCACTTTCTACTCTCCTCCCCTCTCAGTCATCTATACAGAGCTCTAGGAGGAATCCCACTCTCAACCATTGAAATCACAGCCATGCAAATGGTCTTGACCATGAATCTGACCTCTTTCGCATGGAGCGTTTACGATGGTCAAATGAGAAGAGAAGAAGATTGTGATGCTCAACAGAAATCAATGAGAATCACAAAGATGCCATCTCTACTGGAATTCTTTGGATATTGTTTCTATTTCCCAGGAGTTCTCATCGGACCATCTACAAGATTTACAGATTACATAGCTTGGTCGAATGGAAGTCTCTACTTATCGACAAAAGGAAAAGAAAAAGCAACTACTTCATCAACGAAATCCATTCCACTTCCACCTGCTGGACGTATTAGAGCTTCGATGATTGAATTAGGTGTAGGAGTCGGTTTCATGGCTCTCTTCGCCGTCTTTGGTGGAAAGTATGGATTTGAAAGATTGGTACTTCAAGAGAAGAAGGTGGAATTACTCATTGGCCTTTGTTGAAAAAGATTGCTTTCACTCAATTAGCTGGATTGATCGCTAGAACCAAATATTACGGTATCTGGAGTTTAACAAATGGAGCTTGTATCTTGAGTGGTTTAGGTTACAATGGTGTAGCTCCTCGTTACTCCAATCCTTCTTCTACTACCAACGGAGATTCTTCAGAAAAGGACCTCTCGACTAGAACCAAATGGAATAGATGTAGAAATATCGACATTCTCAACATTGAATTTGCAAACAATTGGAAAGAGTTATTGGATCATTGGAACATGAACACTAATGTTTGGTTGAGAAACAATGTTTACAAGAGAATCGCAAAACCAGGTTCGAAACCAGGATTCAAATCTACAATGGCAACTTTCTTGACTTCTGCTTTCTGGCATGGAATCGCTCCAGGTTATTATTTGACTTTCTTATTCGGAGGTTTAGCTCAATCAGTTGCAAGAAGTTTGAGAAGACATTTAAGACCTTTCTTCTTTGTCGATCCAAAAGCTTCAAATCCAACCGTAAAGAACCTCAAACAATACAATTTCTCTCAATTATTCTATACATCTCTTTCAATCTTGAGCGTTCAGATTTCATTGAATTTCATCGTGATTCCTTTCATGTTGTTGGAATTCAGATTAAGTCTTAGAGCTTGGCACACTTTGGCTTATTATGGTGTCGTTTTAACTTTGGCTGGTATTCTAGGATTTAGATTCGGATTAGGAAAACAATTGGATAGAATGAGTGGAAAAGTTAGAAATCCTAGAAAACCTATGACTAGTGCTAGTGGAACTGAAGATGATCAAGGTCCAAGTGGGGGTGTTAGAAGAGGTCCTCCACTGCAAGTTCCAGATATTGATGTTGCTGAAGAAGAATTTAGAAGAAATGCTCAAGATGTTGGAGAGGAGATTGGAAAGAAGATTAATGCAAACGGTGGGGATAGAATCAAGAAAGAGTTGTGAAAGAATAGAAATGAATAGAACGTTGATCTGACTCCGTAGAAAAGATTAATGAAAGAAGAAAAAGAAAAAGCAAAAGCAAAAGATTTGGGGGGAAAGGTAATCAAAATTTCACGACAACGTTAAATGAGAAAGAATCTTCTTTTTTTGTTTTGTTTTAGTACACTTTTTGCTTTGCAGATATCTCTCTCTCATTCAACTTTCTCGACCTTGCTCAATAAATGCTCCATTTTTCAAATCACTACCTAACGATTTTTGTCTGAAGCGCGAGACTGATTTGGCTCCACTGTGTAAAGAGGTGGATGAGCTTCGCAAAACAGAAGACGAAGAATGTTGGACGTCAATCTCTTTCAGAAACGTATACATTCAGTAGATGAAGCACTTTAGAATAAGTTACAATCAAAGTCGTAAGAAGCTAAGCTCCATTCAAGACGAGAAGCCTCTTACTTTTTTCCTTGTTGACCTCCGTTACCTCCTTGTTGGCCACTTCCTTGACCACCTTGAGAAGCGTTTGCGTTTCTGTCTCCAGCGCTTTGAGCGCGAGAAGAGAAGCTACCAGAACAAGTGTCGTTGCCACCTTTGGCCTATAGAGAAAGAGAAATGTTGGGTCAGACGATAGTATTGAAATTCGAACTTCGAGTGGAGGGCAAGGCAAAGAAGAGAGACTTACTTGACTGGATTGAATGCGAGATGCATCGCTGTGAGACATTTGTTTGGACATTTTTGTAGATTAGTAAAGATGTTTTTGAGATTTTGTTGTTTGATGAGAAGAGCTGTTGGGGAAAGGATTGGGAATTGAGTGGGAAATCGAGCGCTGAAATAGTCGACTTCACCTGCGCAAACGAAACCTGCGTACTCTGATTGAGTCGCCCCTGCGCAAGATACATTAGGGAACAGGTCCTTTTTCAGAGTATCGCTTCAGCTTGGTGAAAGCCTGTCGGAGCAAGTCAGAGGTTCACTAGAGCCTGGAAGGCCTATCATCCGCTGTCAACACTTCGTCTCTCTGTTTACAGTCGAACATGCTGCTGATTCTCAACCCTTCTTTCATTGGAGTTTTGACTGAAGAATGTATCTGCAAGGCCTGAAATTCCTATTGGATATGGTGTGATTGTTGGGAGGCACAAACCTTGCCTTTCTGCTGTGACGAGATGTGCGTTTCCCCTCAAAGTTCTTGGTCGTTTCATGCACGAGCGAGCGATTTGAACGTCTTTGCTTCTCAAATTTTTTAAATCGACCAGTTTGAGACCTTTGAGATGTCAACATGTCAACCATCGTCATGGAGAACTCAAGTGCGTAGAAAATCTCGAGGGGAAAAAGCAAAACCGAAATCGGCAATTCGCCGTCGTTCGGGAGGAAGGCCTTCGAGCTCTTGTCCTCTGGTCCCTTGGAGATATTGTGGTCCCTGCTGGAGTTGAAACGTTGAAAATCGATCTCTACATTTCTGAGGGCGAAGGCGCGAAGGCGAAAAGAGAAGCATCCGAAGATGTTCGGGAGGGGCATGCTCCACCGCGCCTATAAGAAGCCTCAATTTCTGATCTTCTTGAAACTTCTTCCTCTCCTTCTTCCCACACATTCGTACATTTCCCACATTCTATCAGATATGTCTGCACAAAAAGTGAGTCTTCTTTGAAATCTCTCACTCTCATACAACATCTTCTTTCCTTCTTCTTTCTTGTACGACTTGAAAGGTGCACTCCACTCACCCTCCCTCCTTCTCTCCCTCTCTGACTCTCTCACCCTCTCAGTACATCACCCTTAACGACGGCAACAAGATTCCTCAGGTAAGGACATTCTTCATCTCTCACTATCTCTTCGCTTCTACGCCTGACGCTGATCTCCCTTCTCTTTCTTCCACCACCTTCTCTCAATCTTCTCTCTCTTCGCTCTCTTCAGCTTGGTCTCGGAACTTGGTTGTCTA